>CANJKZ010001237.1:1555000-1775000 GCA_947471745.1 Closterium sp. Naga37s-1
AAACTCTCCACCTCTGTCGGAGTGCAGACGCAGAACAGGAAGGTCCGAGCCGAAACTCTCGCTGAGCTGACGACGGGCAGCGCGGATCCAGTCGATCAGCACCTCAGTGACCTCACCCTTGCGGCGCAAGGGGAAGACTGTGGTGTAACGCGAGTAGTCGTCAACGACCAGCAGAAAGTAGCGCTCGTGACCCTGTCCACGGACGCGGGCGGGGCCCCACACGTCCATGTGAAGAGTCTGTAGGGGAGCCTCCGTCGGAGGGAACTCGGAGGAGTGAGGAGCGGCGCGCTGCCACCCCTCGACGCAAGGAACGCAGGTAGGGGCAGGCCCCGGTGGAAGGGGAGGGAGAGACCGGGGAAGACCAGTGACAAGGACACGGGAGGCCATGCCTCGGAGACGAGGAAGGGAGGGGTGACCAAGGCGGTGGTGCCAGAGGAGAGTCTGGTGAGACAGGAGGCGACACGAGCAGGGGGCAGACTCAGGACCAGACCGGGACGCTGCAGCAAACACCTGACCCGACGCGGCTACCAGACCAGACTCAACAACCGGAGGAGACACTGTAGTCAGGGTGTACAGGCTCGACCCAGGCTGACGGGTGAACGTGGCCAGGTGCCGGCCCGTCCGAGTACACGAATAGTGGGTCACCCGCTGACCTCCAGGAGTGAACTGGTCAACCCACGCGTCCTAAAGGTCAGCTCCACTCACCAAGTTCGTGGAGAACGAGGGGAGGTGGAGGCCAGGCAGAGAGCCAGACGGGACCGCCGGACACGGCAGAACCGTGGAGGAGTGTGCAAGGACCGGACCCCCAGAGGGGTCAGCCAGAGAGACTGCCACTGGCCGACTGAGCGACGAGAGTGTGGTGCAGTCGCGAAAGAAGGAGCGGGAAGCACCCGAGACAAGGGTGAAAGTGTGCAAGGCCGCAGAAGGCGCAGTACCAGAGAGAGCAGACTCACCAGCACCTGGAGCAGTGGACTCACTAGCGCCTAGAGCAGCAGCCTCACCGGCACCTGGAGTAGGAGACGCACCAGCACCTACAGCAGCAGCCTCACCACTACCTAGAGCAGCAGACTCTATACCTGGGTCAGGTGGCACACACAGGTAACAGGCACCCTCAGCACTAGTAGGCAATGCATACATGGCAGTGAGGATAGCATTATAGTCAAGAGCAAAGGTATCTACCCTCTGTCTAAGCAGCTCCAGCCAGGAGGGGAGCTCAGCGTCGTCACCAAACTCTGTACGCCAGGCGTCGCTCAGACTGGAGAAGCAGCGGGACTCTGTGTGACCAACTGTCCCGCAAGGCTGACCAGCCCGAGCACCAGTGCGAATGACGTACGGGCAGCGAGCTGTACTCCGTGACCCTCTACTCTGAGCGTACCACTCACGAAGCTGCTGGGGCGAAAGGACCGCGCGCGGACGCTGCTGCAGCTGCACCTGGTCACTACAAGAAGCTCCCGAACGACCCGCTCCAGGGCGACTCCCACCATGGCCACCCCTACAACCCCAACTAGCGTACCACTCACGAAGCTGCTGGGGCGTGAGGGACGCGCGCGGACGTCGCTGGAGCTGCATCTGGCCACCGCCAGTAGCAGCAGTAGCACCTAGGGCAGCAGCACCTAAGCAACACCTAGGGCTCCTCTTTTTTGTTTTTGTTTTTGTTTTTTTTTTTTATTATTTATTTATTTTAGGGTTTGGCAGGGCGCACTGGGCGCTGCAGAGGCGGCTCGCGGGCTGCAGGGGTGGCTCGCGGGCTGCAGGGGCAGTGCGCTGGCTGCAAGAGGCAGGCGCGCTGGCTGCAGGGGCGGTTCGCGGGCTGCAGGGGAGGCTCGCGGGCTGCAGACGGGCGGCGCGCGGGCTGCAAGGGTCTGCGCGCGGGCGGCTTGCACGGGGCGGCGCGTCGCGGGGGCGGCGCGCTGGCAGGCAGGGCGGACGGGCGTCGCGGCGGGCTGGGGCAGCCCGCTCTGGCGACGCGACGGGCACGGGCAGGGCCGACGGGCGACGCGACAGGCTGCAGGGGCGCGCGACGAGACGGGCTGCAGGGGCGTGCGACGGGACGGGCTGCAGGGGCGCACGGCGCGGCGGGCAGCAGGGGCGCGCGACGCGACGGGCAGCAGGGACGCTTACCAGGGGCGGGTGCATGGCAGGGCCGCGGTGGGTGGTTAGGTCAGGGCCGCAACGGGGCGGCTGTAGGGCAGGGCCGCGACGAGGCGGCGGCAGAGCAGGGCCGCGACGGGGCGGCAGCAGGGCAGGGCCGCGACGGGGCGGCGGTAGAGCAGGGCCGCGACGAGCGGCTGAGGGCAGGGCCGCGACGGGCGGCGAGGTCAGGGCCGTGACGGGCGGCGAGGTCAGGGCCGCGACGGGCCGTTAGGGCAGGGCCGCGACGGGCCGAGAGGGCAGGGCCGCTACGGGCCGAGAGGGCAGGGCCGCTACGGGCCGAGAGGGCAGGGCCGCTACGGGCGGCAGTAGGGCAGGGCGCGCGACGGCGCAGGTGAGGCAGGCGCGAGGCGCGCTTCGGGCAGGGCAGGAAAAAAAACGATCGTGGTGGGCCCTTAAAAAAAAAAACGTTCCCACTAGGGAACTTGCTCTGAAACCATGTGAAAGATAGAACGAGGAATGACTGGAAACAGGGCAGTACAAGGTTTGTATAGGCAAAACCTAACAATACTGTACCCCACAAGGAGTGCCCCACTACAGCCTACAATATAGTTCTGACAAAGCATCCATCACATCCCGGTGAGTTGTCGCATTACACTTGGCAATCGCATGCGTGATAGCGCCAACGGTGTAGTCGTTCTCCAGGTGGTTTCCGCCAGCTGGGCATGGAAGACGAGGGTTACGGTTCGTTCTTCAATCACACTTGTTAGATCCCAGCTCGCGGCCACCCGGAATAGTCATCTCCACCTACTTACCCCACCCGCGCTCATTTAACTATTGTGTTTCAGCATCTTATCGAACTGCACTCTTGTTGCAAACCGCACAGAACCGCGACCGTGACCACCACTGATGGCGAAGCCAAACAGTTGGCGTCCAAGCGCAACCGGTTCTATCAATCCGAGACTAGCGCCAGCTCCGATGGCCAAGATCTTGCACCGCCTGTCACCAGATCTAGGGCTTCGAAGAAGGCGGAGTCTAATGTGAAGAATCAGCAGGCGCAGGAGCAGAGCCATGTGAACGGGAGGTCTAAGAAATTCACGTCTCACATGGAGGAGAAGACGCCTGAACCGGCGCCAGAAGACCTAGTAGCCTGCATCGCACGGAATTATCACAAGTTGTCGTATCGCAACATGACACTGATAAATCACCGCGGTGTCGGGTCTGAGGTGGATAAGGACGACATCATGTCGATCGAGGACAGTCAGTGGCTTACCGATTCTGTGATCGATTTTCACAACATGTGAGTTTCACACTTTCATGTATCCTTTTCGGAGCCTGGTACACACCATGTTATTCAAGTGGTTTATTGCTGGTCTAAATTATGCGTCAATGCACTTGCAGGCTGCTTAGCATCCGGAAGCCGGAGCACAGTGACGGAAAGACATGGGCTGCAATGGACTGCGAGGCGTACAAACAGGCGAATGTGTATGGAACTCCTGTGACGCTGGGACACGGGCTGCCATTGTTGGAGCACGACTATCTGGCCATCCCTGTTCTGGAGGCGTAAGTTTTATACATATCTGTCGTTCAAGCGGTGTTTATAGTGTGACATATATGACTGTCTATCATACAATACTTCCTCCCCCTACGTGTTGCGCTCAAAGTGAACACTACTCGCTCGTCATCGTGATATCTCCATCGGTGCTCAACAAGTCCGCGAAATCTGCGGGGAGAGAGCGTCTGAAGATGGTCTTGTTTGACAGTGGCATCAAGTCAAGGAATACTCGCAAGATCTTTGCCGGCACCAAACTGTGAGTGAGTTTTCATCGGGCGAGGGTACATCTATTTGTCTAAAACCCCCTTTACAATGACGTTGGTGTGCAACGTGCAGTGTGCTGTCGGAACTTGCCAAAACGAGCAACCCTAAGGCGAACATGGAGCGTGTGGGCAAGCTGCCCGTGGAGGCGGATTGCCAGATTCTAACGGTGAGCACAGTCATGTGATTCCGTACACTAGTGCTCAGTTTAGCTTGACACGTGTACAGATTCCTCACTATATTCTACTTATGCTCGAGTGCAGGAGGATAGGCTGCCATAGCAGCCGAACAAAGAGGACAGTGGCGTTTTTGTATGTCAGTACCTACGGACCTTGGTGAACACCGACTTCACGACCGTCATGAATGGCATGTGGTTTCAGGGAGTGACTGCGCACCAATACAGGCGGGATATGCGTCTCGACTTATGCGCACACGCATGCGGGGATCTTCTTCGGCAGCTGGAGCAAACGGGGATTGAAATCCCTTCACAAGACTCAAGCCGGGTTACGGACGAGGGGGCAGTGGTGCAGGAGAAGAACGCTGGAATAGGAGATGCGAGGCAAGTCCAGGACACTCTCTTGGAGAGGACGTACGGGTTACGGAGATGATGAAGGATGTGGCTACCCTGAAGAATGATTTTTGGATCCTGGACGCGAGTTTCACCGTCATAGCTAACGTCATAGGATTGAGGCGGGATGAGGTGGTGTAAGCGGCAACCCAACTATTCCTGCATGATCAGCTCGTGTCCCCTGGCGGGAAAGCAGAGGCAGGTGGCAGCAAGACCACTCCTCGAACCCCACAGCGTCCATCGGGTTGTAAGAGACGGGATGACAGCAGTCCAGAGGAGGTTGGAGTACGCAACGCCACCCGGATTGCTCTGGCCTCCTCGTTCGCTCCGTATGACATGCCCCCCGCGCGCATTTTGCCGAACCCGCTGCTGGCGCACGGAACCATACCTCACTGGATGTTCACACGCGGGAGACAGCTGATGGGGGTTACGGTGCCGGCAGGGGAGGCGTGGAGAGATACGCGAGCACATGAGACGGTGAAGGCCGAAATGGACCAAAATCTGGTATCCGATACAGATGACGAAGACGATGAAGACGGCGCGAGTGCCACCAAGTATACCGGAGTGAAGATAGAGAAGGACTCTTGCAAGTATGGTGTGAAGATCCTGATCAAGGAGGACGGGAAGCGGAAGCAACAGCGCCTGAGAGCGTACACCTCGATCGACGAGGCGGCGTACGCGTACGCGGAAGCTGCGTGCATGCTCAGGCCGCGAGACAAGATACCCAACACAGTGAACCTTACAACTGCTGAGAAGGCGCTGCTGCGTGGATGCACCAAAGACGATCTGCAACTCCTTGTGGAAGCAAGGAAGTGGTGGAGGTGGAGGAGCTGGCGGGAGGCGCTCGAGGGCGTCAGCAGCAAGCTGAGACGCGGAAGGAAGCGGAGGAGCGCCAGAGGTGGGGTTTAGAGGCAGAGGGTGGAAGACAGCAACGCCATAGGGGCGAACGAACGAGATGACCCTGATAATACTGAGAGTGGGGGAACCATCCCAGCCAACAACGACAACGTCGATCGTACGAAGATCACGAACCAAGGAGTGCATGTGGAAGAGGCGACTACACATGATAAGTCGTCTGCACCTGCTGCATAGGGGATGTAGAGGGACAGTATATTTGAGCCCTAGTGATATACGGCGATGTTAGTGGGCGTTGCAATGCGAGACATTGATAGTTTAATCTTGCTTTCTTGTATGCATATGGCCAAGATGGTGAAAGTGCGTTCATAAATGGTTGGGCCACGTGGTGTTTCCAAATGATGTTGAATTAACCCGGTATGAAGGTGCAGAATCGTGCACGGAGTGAATGTGTAGTTGTTTGAAAGTGTGCGGGATAAAACTTAGATGGTTACAATCCCGAACCACAAGGATATGGGTTGTTCACGTGGAGGTGCGCAGTATGTGGTTCAGGGGTGCACACATATCACAGACAGCGGATGACGTGGGGTTCAATCATTTGTCAATTCGGATTGCGGTAATCCGAAAGTCCACGATGTCGGACTCCCTAAACTGCTGACGGAAAAAACGGGGGTGTGGGGTTGGGTGGAGTTGCGTGGAGGACTTGATGTAGAAATATAATTCGTAGAATCATTATGTGAGCATCACACTGGATACTTACGTTACAAGAATGGATACTTCGCTCGCCTCCGAGGAGACAAGGTCGGGAGGGCGGGCCCGTCGTGTCTCAATGCCGCCGGAGTATCTGCGGGCGTCTTATCAGCCGACGATGCCGCGAGGTCGATTGTAGAGCGGGACGCGAGAGGCGACGTTGCCTAAGCGTTTGAGTATTTCCAAGAAGGCCAAGGAGGTGGTGCATGTCAGATGCCATAGGCCTGTTCCTATATTGTCCTCACTCCTGCCCTCCCCTCTTCTCTTCCTTCCTCAGCCTTCTCCTTCCTGCGGCCTCCCCGCTCTCTCCCTCACAGAGCCTCCCTGCTCGTGCGGTTGCGCTCTGGCTGCATGCATTGTTGCGGTCTCACCCTTCCTCCTCTCGACACTTCGCCAGCTGGAACCCCATCCTCCATATTTCCGCGTTACACCTCCTGCTTCGTTACCGAATACACTCCTTCTGCGCACCCAATTCCTGGTTGCGTAAGATGGTAACTCCTCCTGCCATCTTATGCGACATGCATCAGGACGAAGGTATGCAAAATCGTTTGGAGGGTTGACGCTGTGTCGAACTTGCTGTGTTTCAAATGGCGAGGACACCCAGTATCTGTTGTTATGCTATATACTGACATGCGGTTTATGACATTTTTGGTTCTGTATCAACCACACAGATGACGGCACGGGCGCCGAGACTGCAGATTCGTCCCGGAGTAGTGACGAGGAGGAGGAGGCCGACTCTGACACATCGGCTTCGGGTTCACCCGAAGAATCCGGCGGCTGGGCTGCGAGGGGGAAGGCGGACGACGATGGGAGCAAGGGTACCGCTACGCCCAATGCTGAGACACAAGACGAGCGCGAAGAGAGGGAACCGGAGTTACATTGAGATGACGAGCGCACGCCCGTGGATGGACATGTGAACCGCATCGGCGGAACACCATTGGACACCAACAACGAGGATGTGCGCATCTCGAGCAAGGTCCTCGAGCAAGTTATCCAGGCGCAGGATAAGAGCGCAAAGGAGAACGCTCGGTTGGAGGAAATATTCTTGAATGCAATGTCCAAGCCTTCCGGTGGCTCTCGACGTCGTAAGGCGCATAAGCAGAGAGATTCGGGAGAGGGGTGTATGAACCCCAAGAATTAGCGCGTCGAGTCGTGGAGCTGGGAGTCAGATGATGGCGCCGAGGACGACGACGAAGGCATGCAGGGTTCGGGTGGCCGTCATATGCGCATCGCCAAGTCTCCTATTCTGGAACGCGCTTTGGAGCATCTGCCGACAGACAAGGAGTGGGAGGTGAGCGGGCATGCATCCGTTGCGCACGATACTGATTGTTGGACGTAGTTGCCACATTGTGCCTGTTTGTGTTGGGTGTACTGACTTTGTGCAATGTGCATACAAGATGTGCGCAGCGGGTGTGCGAACCCTAAACCCGGATGAACATGTTTCTCAACAAACCCACGTCGACGATGATGTTCTACCCGAGCAGCGACAATAAGACACACGGCGTGTGTGCAGTGCTGGACCGCCTACCTCATAGCTTCGCGTGTTTGGCTGTGGCTGCTGACAAGTCGCGCCGTGCGGATCTCAACAAGACACTGTCAGAATGGAAGACCAGGGCTGCCGCTCGCGTGAGAGACATTGCACTTCCCAAGCTCGGCCTATTCCGTGACGATAGGGACGCCTCCAGTCCGTGGGCACCAGAGAAGGAGCGCAGCATCGAGAAGATAAGGGAGCGCATTGGGCTTGGAGCTGACCCCCCTGGTGAGTGCGATATTGGATGTATAAAGCACCTCATGAGTTTCGCTTATTGTATGGATGGCGACCAGTGCAACTGATTGGGCGCATGTAGTGTGCAGAAACTCTCGTGCTCACGAGCTGGGCGCCCGACAGGGATGGGATCCTGTTCGCATCCCGGGCCTTCGCGACCTGTGCGAAGGCCGCATTCAAGCCGAAGAAGGCCGGGCTGGTGATGACACTGAAGGTGTATCACCTGGCCTAGTTGGAGCATGTGGTAATTTTTTGTGCTACATGTGGATGTTTTGTTGAGCGGGGTTGGTAGACATGAGAGTGACGTATTTTGTGGTGGCGTAGGTATCCGACAGCGTCATCTACTGGGAGGAGAGGAAGGATCAGCTTTCCAACTCCGCCCGTGGGAACGCCCATGTTGTGAATGGGCTCAAGGTCCTCGTGAAGGAGGCAGTGGAGAGGGCGATCAGGATCGGCAACCCCGAGTATGACGCGGAACGCGACGCATGGATATGGGGGCGTCATGGCCTGCGGATTTCTCCGTGCGGACTGGAGCACATGAAGCCTATGGCCGCAGCTCCTTCCGAGGACCAAGTTGGGGATGATGACCTTTCGGTGTCATTTGGGGCAGAGTAGATAAACACACATGTTATTTCGATGGTTGCTGATGCGGGACGTTGACGGGAAAGGATGGGAGCTTGTTGATTGAAATAAGAGTCACGTGAGTGTGCGGGAGGCGCATAGTAAAAGAGTGGTGTCGGGTTTTTGCATGCGGGATATGGCTACTAGTGGGTGAGAGTGTCATTTGTGAAATGTTAAGAGCTTGTGTGTGTGTTGTTGAATGAATGATAAAATACATTCATGGGGAAGAGATGTGTGTCTTGACAAGCGTAGCCAACAGCGGATGAGTTAGGTGGGGGGGCACTCATCAACCAGGTGTTTGTGTAGCTCAATGTCACGCCGCGATTTGCGGCGCGTGTCACGGGGTTTGCCAAATGGCGCATCCGTGTTGGATCGTGGCCATCTTAATCGCGTGCACGTGGCCCTAACGGAGTGGATAACAGTGTCGTCAGAACGTGTTGAGCCAATGGCATACAAAATACGCATGGATGCAAGGATACGTGTCACCCCACGGGCCGGTGTAGGGATAAGATGGAAGCGCATATGCGGTGAATAGGAGGGAGGCGCGCTATGCTATTAGTGGTTCACGGGATGCGGCAGTTGTATCGTCGTAATTGATTCGTGTGGCAGTGACGAGTAGGGGTGGCGATGAGTTATCGAAAGAGTACTAGATAGACGAAACAACGATTGAAAGGCAAATGTGCAGTATGGATGTAGAATGTGAGCGTGCCGTGGCAGCTCGGTATTGGACACGAGGTGTATAGGATGACGGTTAGGATGGAGTCGTCAGCGCGTCACGTATGTACTACTACTGGTTAGCGAGAGTGCAGGCAATGTGTACGAAACGGAGGTAATGAGACAGATGTACAGTGGGTATGCAACGGTTGCGCGTGTGCGAAGCCTTGATGCACCAAGAATGTGATGCCACGTGGGGCCATGTTGGTGGTCACTGTCAGGAGGATATGTGATATGCGATTCGCGGAGGTACATACCACGTGTCAGGAATGTACAGGGTGTGTGATGTGGAGATGGACGGCGGAGATGTGCATGTGGTGTTACAGCGAGGCTGGGCGAGTTGGTGCAGGCGAAGGAGTGTGCAACTAGGTGCCCTTGAGACACGTGAATTGCGGAGATTGCGTGACGACATGTGGATCCGGCGACTGAGCTGCGGGTACGTTGTGTTACGGGTACGCTTACGTGGCCAAGTGGGATGATGTTGGATGCCACATGGATGGGCGCATACGGAGTGGCAGTTGAGGTTGCTGGTTTGTAACTTTCTAGTTGGTTGGCGTGGATACTAGAATTAAACTTTTGAGTGTTGGTGCACGTTGCGGGTAAGCAAATAAAAAGTTGCGGGTGTAGTATCTGATTTGATCCTCGCAATTGTACAGAATGCAATGGTAAAGTGACTGGACAGTTGCTTCGCAAGTGACGTGCGGTATGCAGTTTTAGAACCTTCACTTTTTTTTACAGCACAAAAGATATCTTGGAAGTTGCGAAAGAGTGTTTTGTAAGTTGCTGTTCTAACTTCCCTTTTTCGTGATGGCGGAAGCAATGCGCGACATGGAGCTGCATCTGGTGCACGGCATGGTGCTGAAGGTGCAGCTGGAGGAGGTGGCTGGAGGCGTTGGGGAGCGAGTGGCGGCGTTGGAGACCAAGTTGAGGGAGCAGGGAGACGCCATGGCTGCTTTGAAGCGCGACGTGGCCGACATGCGCCGTGCCATGGCCCACGTCAAGGGGATGATGGCGACGGGCGCTTTGGCGGTGAAAAGTGAAGGGGAAGGGGGCTTAAAAAGGAGTGCGCCGGGAGAGGCAGCGGAGGGGATTGGCACGCAGCTTCCGAAAGGCGCACGGCTGGACAACGCTTTTGCTGAGCTGGACATGGAGGAGGTGAAGGCGTAGGTGGAAACGGTGAGGGGAGAGGCGCGGGACGCGGCGACTAAGATGCGCGCGGAGATGGGCGCGCTGGGGACGGAACTTGCGCGATGAGGGCTGAGGCTCAGCGGCAGGCGGCGGAGGTGGCGTACGTGAAGGGGGCGGCAGTGTGCACAGAGGGGCATATCAACGACGTGAAGCTGGAACTCGCGGCGCTGAAGGCTGGTGCTGCGGACAAGAGCCGCGGCGAGCGCGAGGAGAGCAGCGCAGAGGAGCATGCGGGAGCGGAGAGGCGGAAGAGGGAGGGGTCACTGGGGAAGGAAGGGGAGGTGGCATGTGCTGCTGCGGGCATCGATTCTAAGCTTACTACCGCTTGTAGTGGGAGCGAAGAAAAGGGAGAGGAAGAGGAAAGAGAGAGCGAAGAGGAGTGGGAAGCAAATGGTGAGGCGGTTGACACGGAGGCTGAGCTGCAGGAAGTGTGGGAGCGAGTGGAAGCTCTGGAGGAAACGAGCCCTAAGACGTGGGAGGTAAGTACTCGGATGCTCTGGCTGTCCCTTTGTTTTGTACTGCTGTGGCAAGGATGGGTGCAAGCGCAGCCTATTTGCTGTGTAAGATGCGGATGCTATGTCACTGCCTATTAATATGACCTTGTTGCTGCATGTGGCTGCAGGCAGTGATGAAGCTGTGGAGCAAAGTTACTCCAGGCGAGACGTGCATGGACCTCAGCAGCATCCACCTCTCCGACCGTGCTCTCACGCGAGCCACCTCCTTGTGCTCTCTCACGTGGCTCAGCCTTCGGACTTCCTCCAGCTTCGCTGTAGAGGGGGTGCCATAGCTCTTCTCCCACACAAGTCTCACGTTTCTGGATCTGTCATTTAAAAACGCAACGGATGCTTCTTTTGACGGCATTGGCGCCCTGAAAAATCTTTGTTCACTTTATCTTGAGAAGACCAGGGTAGCCGATGCAGGCATAGCAAAGCTCCTGGGGCTGCCCCTCAAGATGCTGTCCTTAGATATTTGTGTGTGGGTTACCGCTGCCAGCATGGTGCATGTCGGAAAACTGGCATCATTCGAGTGTCTCAAGCTGAAGAGCAGTGGGGTGAGGGAGGACGGGCTGAAGCACTTGACTGCCCTCACCCCACTGAAGGTCCTCAGCTTGTGTTCATGGGTGACGGATTCCAGCATGAAGCTCCTGAGGAATATGAAACAACTGGAGAAGCTAGGGTTGTGGAAAGGCAAAATAACCGCTGCAAGCATCAAGTGGCTCAAGGGGCTGAAGCGCCACCAGGTAGTTGCAACAGGTGATGGGGATGTAGAGGAGCTGATCAGGGACAATTTTCCTGAAATGCTTGTGACCGGAGCGCCGCTCTGATATTTCTAATGCCCCGCCTCAGGCTTGTTACAATGTGTGTAAAAGATGTAATGCATGTATCTGTTTGTTACAATAAATAAAACCGTAGTAGTTTTGCCCAGCATCCGCCTGGGCGGGGAGGCGAAGGGAGAGGAGAGGAAGAGGAAAAGGGTGGCTGGGAATGGAAGGACGGGAGACAGGGGGACGCAGCTGCTGCCCAAGATGCACTGCTAGATGCACTGCTAGATGCACCAGACGCGTGTTTCCACTGACAATTAACACACATACATACACTCTGTACAACCCATGGCTAAAAGCAATCGGTTACAATCTCCAAAAAAAAAAGTAAAGAAAAACTCTAGAAATGTTGGACGAAGAAATTTGACAAAAACAAATTCAGTAGTTCGACAATATAAAACTACAGTAGTACCGTGGTATTGCTATATGTGTGCATGTTACTGTAGCAGGTGTCCCTTCGCGTGATTTACATGTAGTAGTGCGAACAATCTCGCAACTGTTCGCGTGACATATGATTTTACCCCTTCGTAGAGTCGACTCGACTCGATATTTAGCCCATTTCATGAACAAGTACATCACTGAATAGGTACTTCCGATACTACAAATCTTTTGTATGCTTCCTTTATTATCAATAATTGTTCTCACACTTGACCAGTACAGGAATTCCAGTCTTCCGCTGCAAAGAGACTAAACTCTAAAAGATCCTAATGTCAAATCATGTAGCCTTTAGTGATGCGTGTCATACGAGGTACAGCAGTTAGGGTTAGGTTTATGTACCCCAACCTGCAATAGTCAATCATCACATCAGTTTCTAACATGATATCACCTAAGTTAGGATCCTGTAGGATCCTGTTCCTCTGCCTAACACCCGTAGCACCCTACCGTTGCCCCCGTACCGTCCCCTAACGCTTGTCGCGCTTGCCTGTCCCGTCCCGTCGCGTCGCGCCCGTCTGTCCAGTCCCGTCGAGTCGCGTCTGCCCGTCCCGTCCCATCGCGTCGCGTCTGCCCGTCCCGTCCCGTCGCATCGCGTCGCGCCTGTCCCGTCCCGTCCCCGCCGGTCGCGCCCTGCGCCCTCCCTGTCTGCGCGCGATACGCCCTGCCCGTCCGCGCCTGTTGTGCCCTGCCCGTCGCGCCCGTTGCGCCCTGCCCGTCGCGCCAGCTGCGCCCTGCCCGTCGCGCCCGTTGCGCCTTGCCCTGTCAGAACATATATATAGCTTATGCTGTTGTGTAGGCTATAGTGGGGTATCCCATAGGGGGTACAACCCAATTAGGGTTTCCTATATGTACTCACTTCATTCATAGTTCATCCATTCTCGTTCTCATTTTCACATGGAATCAGAGCAGGTCCCCTCCTAGGGACTGTTCCTTGGGCCCACCGAAACGCGCCTCGAGTCGCGCCTGCCCTTTTTTTAGCGGCCCGTCGAGTCGCACCTAGCGGCCCGTAGTGCCGCCCTTACGGTCGCGTCGAGCCGCCATAGCGGCTGCGGCGCGCCGCCCCTTTTCCCGGCCCGTCGCCGCCCTTACCCGCGGCTTTACGCCGCCCTCACCGGCGGCTTCGCGCCGCCCCTTACCTGCGGCCCCGCCGCCTCTCTCGTTGCGGCCCCGCCGCCCGTCTTCGCGGCCCCGCCGCCATCTCTCGCTGCGGCCCCGCCGCCACTCACTGCGGCCCCGCCGCCCGTCTTCGCGGCCCCGCCGCCTCTCTCGCTGCGGCCCCGCCGCCTCTCACTGCGGCCCCGCCACCCTACTCAGCGGCCCCGCCGCCCGACTTCGCGGCCCCGCCGCTTCTCTCGCTGCGGCCCCGCCGCCTCTCTCGCTGCGGCCCCGCCGCCTCTCTCGTTGCGGCCCCGCCGCCCTTCCCTGCGGCCCCGCCGCTTCTCTGCAGCGGCCCCGCCGCCCGTCTTCGCGGCCACGCCGCCTCGCTACGTCAGCGGCCCAGCCGAGCCGCCCAACAGCAGCGCAGCCGAGCCGCCCAGCAGCAGAGCAGCCGAGCCGCCCCGCCGCCGAGCCGCGCTGCAGCCGAGCCGCCCGGCCGCCGAGCCGCCCTGCCGCCGAGCCGCCCTGCTGCCGAGCCGCCCGGGAGCCGAGCAACCGAGCCGCCGTGCAGCCGAGCCGCCCTGCTGCCGAGCCGCCCGGGAGCCGAGCCGCCGAGCCGCCCTGCCGCCGAGCCGCCCTGCCGCCGAGCCGCCCGGGAGCCGAGCCGCCCAGCAGCCGAGCCGCCGAGCCGCCCAGTCGCCGGGCCGCCCTACTGCCGAGCCGCCCGACCTGCCCTGCCTGGTGAGCACAGCACCACTGTTACTGCGTGCCCTTCCCCTACTGCTTGCACTACTACACTGTCGTCGTCATGGCTACCCCTAGTGTCCTCGCTTTTGACGCTGAGGGTCGAGCCATTGACTTTGAGGTCTGGGTCGACGACCTGCAGCTGTTCTTACAGTGCGATAGGGCGGACGGTCTTTCCCTCTTTGACCTCACCTCTGGCGCCTCTCCTGCCCCTGCTGCTGATGCTGACCCCACTGTTCGCTCTCAGTGGGCCACCCGCGATGCTGCTGCACGTCTTGCTGTGCGTCGCCACCTGCCTACCACTGAGCGCGCGCACTTTAGTCAGTACAAGAGTGCTCAGACCTTGTACGACGCTGTAGTTGCGCGCTACTCTTCCCCTGCCACTGCTGCCCTTAGCCGCCTCATGCTACCGTACCTCTTTCCTGACCTTGCTGCCTTTCCCACTGTCGCTGACCTCATTACGCACCTCCGCACTAGTGACACTCGCTACCGTGCCGCCCTTCCTGCTGAGTTCTGCGCCAAGAACCCCCCCCCCATGTACATCACTCTCTATTACATAGTCACACGCCTCCCTGACTCCCTTCACGTAGTCAGGGACCACTTCCTCTCAGTCTGTCCCACCACTCTCACTGTCGACCTCCTCGAGAAGTCCCTCCTGGCGGCGGAGAAGAGCATCGTCGCTGTAGGAGCCTCTCGTGGTGACCCTCGCACCCCCATCTTTGAGGGGTGTTCTCCTTCCCCCCTGCTGCCCTCTGTTGCCTCTGCTGCTGCTGCCGACCTGCTTGGTCTTGAGTCGGTCTGCGCGGCGTCTGCCCCTAGCGGGAGACGCCGCCCTGGCAGGGGCAAGGGGGGCAAGGGCGCGGGTGGACCTGGCGGGGGCGGTGGAGGTGGCAGTGGAGGCGGCGGAGGGAGTGGGAGTGGCGGTGGGAGTGGTGGCGGGGGCGGTGGTGGCGGTGTCAGCAGCGGAGGAGGAGGCGGTGGCGGCGGCAGCGGTGGGAGCGGAGGCAGCGGTGGTGGTGGAGGTGGAGGCGGCGGTGGCGGAGGGGGTGGAGCTGGTCGGGGTGGTGCCCCGCAGCGTAGCGGCTCTGGTGGTGGCCAGCGTCAGCAGCAGCAGCAGCAGCAGCGTTCGCGGGACATCCCCCCGCCCCAGCAGCTCCGTGAGTGGTACACGCAGCGTCAGCGGGGTGGGGGTTTTGGTCCGTGCACCTACGTCCTTCGTTCCGGCGACCGCGCGGGTGAGCAGTGTGGGGGTGCCTACCCCACCCAGCGCTGCTTTGGCCGCCTGACGGATGCTTGGCGTCAGCAGTTCCCCGAGGCTAGTGAGATTCCCCGTTGGGGAGAGCTGTCTAGGGCTGGTGTAGCTATCTTTGATCTTGACTTTGATGCTATCCTTGCTGCCATGTATGCTGTGACTATTAGTGAGGAGGGTGACTGTTACCGGTGTTTCCCGCCCGACCCGGGCATTGGTACTGCTGCGCCAGGTACTTCTGCGGCTGCTGCTCTAGGTGCCAGTGCGTCTGCACTCTCAGGTACTGGTGAGGCTGCGCTCTCAGGTACTGCGTCGGCTTCGGCCTCCCTCACCTTCACGCTTGACTCAGGGGCTTCTCGCTCCTTCTTTCGAGACCGCACCACACTCACGCCGCTTGGCCGGCCGGTTGCAGTCTCCCTGGCTGACCCCTCTGGGGGTCCTGTCCTCTCTCACTTCTCCACTGTCCTTCCGTGTCCGGCTGCCCCCTCGGGCACCTTGTCTGGTCTGTACCTCCCCTCGTTCTCGACGAACTTGGTGAGTGGTGCTGATCTGCAGGATGCGGGGGTTCACCAGTTTACTCCTGCGAGTCAGCGGGTGACCCACTGCTCGGACGCCCGCACAGGCCGACACCTGGCCACGTTTTCGCGTCGGCCGGGGTCGAGTCTCTACACCCTGACCACTGAGTCTCCTCCTGTCCCTGCGTCTGGCCAGGTAGCTGCGTCGGGTCAGGTGTTTGCTGCTGCGTCCAGGTCTGGTCCTGAGTCTGCCCCCTGCTCGTGTCGCCTCCTGTCTCAGGAGACTCTCCTGTGGCACCACCGTCTTGGCCACCCCTCCTTGCCTCGTCTTCGGGGCATGGCTTCCCGTGTCCTTGTCTCTGGTCTTCCCCGGTCTCTCCCTCCCCTTCCCTCGGGACCCGGACCTTCCTGTGTCCCCTGTGTCGAGGGGCGGCTCCGGGCTGCCCCTCACTCCTCCCAGTTTCCCCCGACAGAGGCTCCTCTGCAGACGCTTCACATGGACGTGTGGGGCCCGGCCCGCGTCCGTGGGCAGGGTCACGAGCGCTACTTCCTGCTGGTGGTTGACGACTACTCGCGTTACACCACAGTCTTCCCCTTGCGCAGCAAGGGTGATGTTACTGAGGTGTTGATCGACTGGATCCGCGCAGCTCGTCTCCAGCTCAGGAGGAGCTTCGGCTCGGACTTTCCTGTTCTGCGTCTGCACTCTGACCGAGGTGGAGAGTTCTCCTCTGGCCTTCTGCGCGCCTACTGTCGTGCACGAGGCATCCGCCAGACCTTTACGCTTCCGGACTCTCCACAGCAAAATGGGATTGCTGAGCGCCGCATTGGCATGGTCATGGACGTCGCTCGTACGTCCATGATGCATGCGGCTGCCCCCCATTTTCTGTGGCCGTTTGCGGTTCGGTACGCGGCGCATCAGATCAACCTTCACCCCAGGGTCTCCCGGCCGGAGACCTCCCCAGCTCTGCTGTGGACGGGGAAGGTCGGCGATGCGTCTGCGTTCCGTGTCTGGGGATCTCGGGCGTTTGTCCGCGACTTGTCTGCGGACAAGCTGTCCCCTCGTGCTGCTCCCTGTGTCTTCCTCGGCTTCCCCCCTGACGCCCCAGGGTGGCAGTTCTACCACCCCTCCTCTCGTCGTGTTCTGTCCTCCCAGGACGTCACGTTCGACGAGTCAGTCCCCTTCTACCGCCTCTTCCCCTACCGCACTCCTTCCCTCCCCCCGCCACCGCACTTCCTTGTGCCAGGTCCCCCCCCTGTAGACCCCCTCCCCCCTCAGGGTCCTGCCCCTTCAGGTGTGTCCCAGGTAGACGCAGTCGAGCCGGTCGAGGTTGCTGGTGACTCTGGTCCTGCTGCGGGTGCTGAGCCTGGGGGTGCTGACTCTGGGGGTGCTACGCGCGTGGGTGCTGAGCCTGGGGGTGCTGAGCCTGGGGGTGCTGAGTCTGGGGGTACTGAGCCTGGGGGTACTGCGACTGGGGGTGCTGAGCCTTGGGGTGCGGAGTCTGGGGGTGCTGAGCCTGGGGGTGCTGCGACTGGGGGTGCTGAGCCTGGGGGTGCGGAGTCTTGGGGTGCTGAGCCTGGGGGTGCTGCGACTGGGGGTGCTGAGCCAGGGGGTGCTGCGTCTGGAGCTGCTGAGCCTGGAGCTGCGGAGCCTGCGGCCACTGGACCTCCCCTTGTGGCGTCTGGCGGTGCGGGACCTGGCGGTTCTCCGGGTGCTTCGCCTCGGCGGGAGCCCCCCTCTCCACAGGAGCTGCGCGAGTGGTTTGCTCGCCGCTGGAGACGTACTGCTGGAGCCGGAGCTCCTTCGACTGCTGAGGGTACTTGTGCTGCTGGTCCCAGAGCTGCTGGGCCTTCGGGTCCGCCTAGAGCTGGAGCTGCTGCGGGTGTTGGTGCTACTGGTGCTGCTGGAGGTCCTGCCCCTGGAGGTGCTGTTGGCGCTGGTGCTGCTGCTGAGGGTGCTGTCCCTGCTGTGTCTGGAGTCGCCGCGCGGCCTCGGCCGTACTTCGTTCCACTCCTACAGCAGGTTCTTGGTCTTTCTCCTCGTGCAGCGTGTCCACCGCCTGTTCAGTCACAGTCCCAGTTAGAGCCCGCCTCCCCACTTCCTGCTCCCTCTCCTTACACTGGTCCCACTGGAGGTCTTGCTGAGCGTCGTGAGCCTGCGTCTCGTCCTGCGTCGCCTGTTCGTGCTGCTCGCGCTAGTGGTCGCGGTTCGCGTCAGCGTCCTCCTCCTGTCCCTGGCACGCACCGGATGTCTTTGCGTCCGTCCACTGCTCCTCTGCGTGCCCCTTTGCCTTCTCCTCCTGAGTCCTCTCTTCCTGCACTTACCGACCCAGAGTCCGACTCTCTTCGTGCTACCAGTCCTACTGTCACACGTCTCCTTGCTACTGTCGTCACTGACCCCTCCTTTGAGTCCACTGCTGCGTCTGCTCTTGTTGCTGAGCTCGTCGACTTTGCTGCTCGCTGTCGTCTAGACTACGCTGCCGGTCTTGTTGCTGAGTCTGCGTCTGTCTGTCCTCCGTCCGTCGGGGGTGAGTGTGCTCTTGGCACGGACGTCCTTGAGGACAGGCAGGAGGAGTTCCAGTGTCTGGCTGCTGCTTCACCTCATCTCGCGTCCGTACTACTTGCCCCTGAGGGAGACCCGGATGCACTAGACATCCCGACTCCGCGCTCTTACGCGGAGGCCGTAGAGGGTCCCTACTCCTCTCAGTGGCAGGCAGCTATGGATGCAGAGATGGCGTCCTGGAAGTCCACAGGCACCTACGTTGACGCGGTTCCCCCTCCTGGGGCGAACATCGTCAGTGGCATGTGGATCTTCAGGGTGAAGCGGCCGCCGGGCTCTCCACCTGTCTTCAAGGCGCGGTACGTCGCTCGTGGCTTCAGTCAGCGGCAGGGAGTTGACTACTTTCAGACCTTCTCTCCCACCCCGAAGATGACCACTCTTCGGGTGCTGCTGCACATAGCCGCTCAGCGCGACTACGAGCTCCACTCTCTTGACTTCAGCACTGCTTTCTTGCAGGGTAGCCTGCACGAGGAGATCTGGCTGCGCCGTCCACCTGGCTTCACTGGGACTTTCCCTCCTGGCACCCAGTGGAGCCTCCGACGGCCAGTCTACGGTCTCCGCCAGGCACCGCGTGAGTGGCACGACACACTGAGGACTACGCTTGCGGCTCTTGGGTTTGCTCCCTCTACTGCTGACCCGTCGTTGTTTCTGCGCACCGACACTTCTTTGCCGCCGTTCTACATCCTCGTGTACGTCGACGACCTGGTCTTTGCCACAGCTGACACTGCTGGACTAGCCTACGTGAAGTCCGAGCTGCAGAAGAGACACACGTGCACAGACCTGGGTGAACTGCGCAGCTACCTTGGCTTGCAGATCACTCGGGACAGAGCACGCCGCACCATTACCTTGACTCAGTCACACATGGTGCAGCAGGTCCTTCAGCGCTTCGGCTTCACGTACTCCTCGCCTCAGGCCACTCCTCTGTCTACTCGCCACTCGCTCTCAGCTCTGCCTTCGGATGAGTCCGTAGAGTCGAGTGGCCCGTACCCAGAGCTTGTTGGTTGCCTCATGTACCTGATGACCTGCACACGACCTGACCTTGCATACCCTCTTAGCATTCTTGCACGCTATGTTGCTCCTGGGAGACACCGACCAGAGCACATGGCTGCAGCGAAGAGGGTGTTGCGCTACTTGTGCAGTACGTCGGGCATGGGGCTAGTGCTTGGAGGGCGAAGTCCAGTGGTGCTCACTGGGCACGCGGACGCTTCTTGGGCTGACGACCAGGCTACGCAGCGGTCGTCGCAGGGTTACACCTTCAGTCTTGGTTCCGGCTCTGTCTCGTGGCGGGCTACTCGCTCGTCCTCTGTTCTCGGCTCCAGTTGTGAGGCTGAGATCTACGCCGGGGCCATGGCTGCACAGGAGCTTCGCTGGCTCACCTACCTGCTGACTGACCTTGGAGAGCCGCCTCGTTCTCCTCCAGTGCTGTACGTAGACAACAAGGCCATGCTGGCCTTGTGTCGAGAGCAGCGCTTGGAGCACAGAACGAAGCACATTGCTCTCCGTTACTTTCTTGCTCGTGAGCTGCAGCAGCGTGGTCAGTTGCGACTTGCGTACGTGGCCTCTGAGGCCAACACTGCTGATGTGTTCACCAAGGCACTTCCGCCTTGTGACCATCAGCGCTTCTGCACTCAGCTGGGTCTTGTACCTGTCTTGCCTCACTTGCTCTCCTCTTGACCTTGCTTGTACTGTCACATATATATACCTGCTCTTGCTTGTCTAGCTCTATATATATATGTGTGCACTCCTGCATGTGAACTGGCCTTGTGGCCTTGTCGTTGTGCTCGGACTGTGTGGTGACTTTGTGATCCACCCTGAGCTTGCTGTTCTTTGCGTGACTGGTCTTGTGACCCCTTGTTCTCCCCCACTTTGCCTATGGGGGTGTGTCAGAACATATATATAGCTTATGCTGTTGTGTAGGCTATAGTGGGGTATCCCATAGGGGGTACAACCCAATTAGGGTTTCCTATATGTACTCACTTCATTCATAGTTCATCCATTCTCGTTCTCATTTTCACATGCCCGTCCGCACCTGTTGCGCCCTGCCCGTCGCGCCCTGTGCCCTGCACGTCGCGCCCTGCGTTCTGCCCGTCCGGTCGCACCGCGCCTGCCCTTTTCGCCGCGTCGTGCCCGTCCCATTACGTCCCTCCCTTCTCAACCCGTACCGCACTGCTTGCCGCGCCCTACTCCGGCCTTCTAGTTGATGTCTCCACGCTTCCGCTATGGCGACGCCTAGAGTCCTCCGTTTTGACGCCGAAGGTAGGCCGCTCGAGTTCTCTGTCTGGCTCCTGCGTGCGCAGCGCCTCCTAGAGAGTCAGGTTCAGTGTGAGAGTACGACGGCTTATGATGGCTTTGCTAGCTTGCCTAGACTTTATTATGCTATATCTAGCTTGGGTTTATTTTATCATGCATAGATATGCTTGATTTCCTAGGTTAGGTGCATTCCTATATTTTATTATAGTTATAGCACCGAACCAGGGTACGTGTACCGAACTCAAGCCTATTCGGTTTCCACCGAATTGCTTTCTACTGAGTTCGGGAAGGTTCTGTTCGGGACGCTTCGCCACCCTCAGAACATTCGCGTAACACCTGGGTAACTGGCCTTGTGTCGAGACTATATATAGCCTCGTGTTGTACCCAGGTGAATCATTCAATTCAAACTCTCTTTTCTGAGCTCGATCCTAGATCCTCACACTTGGTAATCAGAGCACGTTTACACGCGAAAGTTTTTCGACCGCTAAAACCGAGTCTTCAAAAACCGCGGGGGCGACGCAGTTAAACATGGATTTCGGGTACGTAAAACCGGTTCCGTGTTTTTCGCTCCCCCTCGTTTCGGTTTTTCGGACGCGCAATGTCAGGCATGGAGGGTCAAGGCGACAACTATGCGACCACGAGCGACATCGCGAGCCTCCGCACCGACATGGAGCAGACGCAGGCGGCGCTACGACGACTCGAGGCCCTTCTGACACACCAACAAGGAATCGCCACCGCAGCAGCAGCGAACGTAGCAGCGACAACACCCGCAGCAGTGGCGACACCGACATTTCACGGACCGATGGCACCACTGTCGCCGAACCTCGAAGCAGCACGACCGAGGCTCCCTGAAGCGTTCGATCCCAGCGCGAAGGGATCCGACGTCCGGCAATGTCAGAACATTATAGCTTATGCTGTTGTGTAGGCTATAGTGGGGTATCCCATAGGGGGTACAACCAATTAGGGTTTCATATTTGTACTCACTTCATTTCATAGTTCATCCTTTCTTGTTCAAATCTTCTCATGGTATCGAGCAGGTTCCCCCTTGGGAACTGTGCTTAGGGCCCACCACATCGTTTTTTTTTTCCTGCCCGAAGCGCGCTCAGCTTGAGTCGCGCTCCGGGCCCTCACTTCGTCGAGCCGCCCTAGCGGCCCTGCACTGCGGCCCCGCCACCCGTCTCCGCGGCCCCGCCGCCCGTTTTCGCGGCCCCGCCGCCTCTCTCCTAGCGGCCCCGCCGCCCTACCTAGCGGCCCCGCCGCCCTACCTCGCGGCCTCGCCGCCCCATTGCGCGGCCCCGCCGCCCTACCTAGCGGCCCCGCCGCCCCATCGCGGCCCCGCCGCCCCATCGCGCGGCCCCGCCGCCCTATCTAGCGGCCCCGCCGCCCTACCTAGCGGCCCCGCCGCCCCATCGCGCGGCCCCGCCGCCCTTCCTCGCGGCCCCGCCGCCCCATCGCGCGGCCCCGCCGCCCTACCTAGCGGCCCCGCCGCCCTTCCTCGCGGCCCCGCCACCTTACCTGCGGCCCCGCCACCTTACCTGCGGCCCCGCCCTTACCTGCGGCCCCGCCGCCCTCTGCTGCGGCCCCGCCACCTTACCTACGGCCCCGCCACCTTACCTGCGGCCCCGCCACCTTACCTGCGGCCCCGCCGCCCTCTGCTGCGGCCCCGCCACCCTATCTGCGGCCCCGCCACCCTACCTGCGGCCACGCCGCCCTTACCAGCGGCCCCGCCGCCCTTACCTGCGGCCCCGTGCCCTGCAGCAGCACAGCCGAGCCGCCCAGCAGCCGAGCCGCCCAGCAGCCGAGCCGCCGAGCCGCCCAGCAGCCGAGCTGCCCAGCAGCCGAGCCGCCCAGCAGCCGAGCCGCCCAGCGGCCGCGCCGCCCAGCAGCGGAGCCGCCGAGCCGCCGGGCCGCCCAGCAGCTGAGCCGCCGAGCCGCCGCGCCGCCCTCCTTCAGGGCCGCCCGACCTGCCCAGTCTGGTGAGCACAGCGCGTTTTCACTGCACTGTCCTCACCCCACTGTTTGCGCTGCTAGTCGTCTAGGGTCATGGCTACCCCTAGTGTTCTCGCCTTTGACGCTGAGGGTAGGGCCATTGACTTTGAGGTCTGGGTAGATGACCTGCAGCTGTTCTTACAGTGCGATAGGGCAGACGGCCTCTCTCTCTTTGACCTCACCTCTGGCACCTCCACTGCCCCTGCTGCTGATGCTGACCCCACTGTTCGCTCCCAGTGGGCCACGCGCGACGCTGCTGCACGTCTTGCTGTGCGTCGCCACCTCCCTACCTCCGAGCGTGCGCACTTTAGTCAGTACAAGAGTGCTCAGACCTTGTACGACGCTGTAGTTGTGCGCTACTCCTCCCCTGCCACTGCTGCACTGAGCCGTCTCATGCTACCGTACCTCTTTCCTGATCTTACTGCCTTTCCCACAGTCACTGACCTCATTACGCACCTCCGCACTAGTGACACTCGCTACCGAGCTGCACTCCCTCCTGACTTCTGCGCCAGGAACCCCCCCCCCATGTACATCACTCTTTACTACATAGTCACTCGCCTTCCTGACTCCCTTCGCGTAGTCAGGGACCACTTTCTCTCTGTCTGTCCCACCACTCTCACTGTTGACCTCCTCGAGAAGTCCCTCCTAGCGGCCGAGAAGAGCATAGTCGCTGTAGGGGCCTTTCGTGGCAACCCTCGAAATTTACTTCGAGGCCATTGGCTGTTCGACCCCGCAACACGACGCAGCAAGAATTCGGCTCGCAGCGACACTGTTACGTGGACCGGCACTCGAATGGATTTATTACACTGACGTGGCCCGCGGGGAGAAAACGTGGCAGCAGTTTCAGGCAGATTTAATCGAGCGTTTCGAACCGATTAATATGACCTACATGGCGCGGCACCGACACAAGCAATACAGTAGTGTAGCACAGTACACGCAGCAGATGGAGCTACTGTTCAACCGCATCACCGACCTGACCGAAGGCGAAAAAATCCAGGCGTACACAGAAGGGTTAAAAATGGAGATTCGGCGGCAGGTGATTGCGGCGAATTACAACAGCTATCGCGACATCGTGCGTGCTGCCGAGCGATACAATGCGCTGACTCGAGGTCAACCCGAAACACGACGCTTCACGCCGAACCGTACATTTGGCACGGAGCGATCGGCACCCCCCACGTTCGCCGAACCGATGGATATCGACAAATACGACGCGAAGCAGCAGCCGACAAAATGCGAGTTTTGCGGCGCAGCAGGGCATCAGTTTTTGTCGTGCTACAAAATGAAGAAAGCACGTGCGGCACTCCGGGACGGTAACAGTGGAGCACCCCCGAAGTAAAAAAACGGGAATCGCCAGTAGCCGCTGATCGACCTGGCGATCGCGTAAAGATCCGAAAAGCAGGAAAAGGCGACGACGTGGCGACTTCGGAGCGGGTGAAAAAAGGAGAAAATGATGGCGCGAATCTAAAACGTCACGACCGGCCGGCATCAGGGGAAATCGCCGAGGCGAATGGAGGCTCCGCGAAAAAAAACTCTGCACCGACCGGGAAACTCCAGCCGAAGACCCACGAAAGTAAGAATTCGTTAAAAGTATCCTATAAAGATACTCTAACGAAGAATATTGCTTCTCGTGGTTTTCAAGCCTTTGAGAAATTCATGGGAGATTTAGAGGCCAAGAAAAAGCCTTTAGAGATTATTCAGGTACCTGAGAAGATGGGCAAAGTACTACGGAGCGTAGAAAAGGGTCGTGCGTTCCGTGGAGTTAATATTCTCTCCCCGCAGCACAGTGTTAAGGCTCCCCGTTGCCCACAGGTGAAGCCTACACAGCTGCAAAGGCTTAGAGGAAAATTCCAGGCTCAAGAGAAGTTATACAAGCCTCGGAAAAATCCTCCTACCCCCCAGGTGAAGTTGGAAGTGAAAAGTGCTGAGTCGGGTATAGGAAATAGGGATGGTATTCATTTTGATGTACCCTATGATCCTATTAATGAGACCCTCTTTGGCTACTCAGCGCAGCAGGCACCACTACTCCTCGAGGTGTTATGCAAAGGACGACGCCTCCAGGCACTGGTGGACAGCGGTGCATCTCACTCAGTGTGTGACCGCGGGATGTTGGAGAAAATTGGGGAACCTTCCGAGGAGACCAAGTTCTCGGCAACGATGGTGGACGGTACGAAACTTCCCATCCACGGCGAAGCATCACTGCAGCTGCACATAGGGGCGCTAAGGTGGAAGCCGACGTTGCCGATCACGAACATCAAAGGGTTAGATTTCATCTTGGGGCGAGATTTCTTGAAGCGGTTCAACCCCGAGATCGATTAGGTCAACAGGAAGGTGTGTATCTACAACAACGGGAAGCGGATAGCACTACGAAGCTGGACGGATACAGGGGACGTACCTGAAACGACACTGGCACGGTTCGAACAGACGGTTAATGAGAGTAACACGGGTTACCTAGCACTGGTTATGGCAGCAGCAGAGGAGGAGAAGCCGAACGCAGAACTACCTGCAGCAGTGAAGGAGGTCTTGGAGCAGTACAAGGATATAATGCCCGATGACCTACCTGCAGGCGTACCTCCAGCACGCACCCACGAGCATGAGATCGTGGAGGAACCAGGTGCGAAACCCGTCTCACGTGCACCATACCGACTGAGTCCGACCGAACTGACAGACATGAAGAAACAGATAGAGTATCTCCTGGACAGACAACTGATCCGCCCATCCACCTCTCCCTACGGTGCACCAGTTCTCTTCACTCCAAAACCAGACGGTAGTTTATGGATGTGCATCGACTACCGCGCACTGAACAAACAGACAATCAAAAACAAATATCCCATACCGCGCATAGACGACCTACTGGATCAACTGCGTTGAGCAACAGTATTCTCGAAGCTGGACCTACGGTTGGGTTACTGGCAGATTAAGATGGCAGACAACTCGGTCCACAAGACGGCGTTCCGTACCAGATACGGCTCCTAAATATACTTGGTGATGCCGTTCGGACTCTTCAACGCACCAGCAACGTTTCAGGCGGAGATGAATCATATCCTTCGACCCCTGCTGGACGAGTGCGTGGTGGTGTACCTGGACGACATTCTTATCTACTCCAAGAACATGAAGGAGCACGTGGAGCATCTGCGGAAGGTGTTCGAGATCCTGCGGAAAAACAAGTTCTACGTGAAGCTATCAAAGAGCGACTTCGCCCTGAAGAAGGTGCAGTTTCTTGGGCACATGGTGAGTGCCGAGGGCGTACACGTGGACCCGCGGAAGATCGAAGCCGTCAAGAAGTGGCAAGTACCGGAGAACGTGAAGGAGTTGCAGCAGTTCCTAGGCTTCGCCAACTACTACAACAGGTTCGTGCCTCAGTACGCTAAGATTGCAGCGCCACTGACCGACCTACTAAAAAAGGATACACCCTTCAAATGGGACACTCCTCCTCAGCAAGCCATGGAACAGCTACAGACAGCACTGACCACAGCGCCAGTACTCATCCTACCAGACCCCGAGAAAGACTACGTCGTTGAAGCAGACGCTAGTGACCAGGCAGTCGGAGCAGTACTGATGCAAGATCACGGAAACGGTTTACAGCCTATCGCCTACCTCAGTAAAAAGTTACACGGAGAGGAACTGAACTACCCCATCCACGACAAGGAAGCCTTAGCTATAGTCGTAGCCTTCAAGGCGTGGAGGTGTTACCTAGAGGGAGCCAAGACTACAGTTTATACTGACCACTGCAGTCTCAAATACCTGAAGTCACAGCCGACGCTCTCGCGACGACAAGTGCGGTGGATGGACTTCCTAGAAACTCACTTCCACTACGACATCGTCTACAAACCCGGGCTACACAACAAGGCAGACGCGTTGAGCCGCCCCGGTCATGTAGCAGGCATCCAGCTCGATGGGATGAACCCTCTGCTCAAGGGTCTATTCCAACATGGGTACTCCGTGGACGCAGAGATCGCTACAGCACAGACTAAGAAGCTGTTACAGTGGGAGAAAGACTTAGCTGTAAGGAAGGGTTCAGGAAAGATTTGGGTACCGAATTACGCCCCGCTACGGCAGATCCTCTTGGAGGAGTTTCACGACGTACCATACGCGGGACATTTCGGGAGCAACAAAACGTTAGCGGGAATAGCGAAGTATTACTACTGGCCCGGTATGGCAGCAGACGTGCAACAGTTCGTCACCTCTTGCGACACGTGCCAGCGGATGAAGAGTAGCAAGCAGAAAAAAGCAGGGTTACTTCAGCCTCTACCCGTACCGGAGCAGCCATGGCAGGTTGTTAGCCTCGACTTCATCACAGGATTCCCTTCGACCTCACGGGGATATGATTCCATCCTCGTGGTGATCGATAAGTTCTCCAAAATGGGTCACTTCATTCCGACCAACGCCACAGCTACAGCTGAAGCAACTGCTCGCCTCTTCTTCGACCGCATCATCACCATCCACGGCATCCCCGCTACACTCATCTCAGACAGAGACCCCAAATTCACGAGTAAGTTCTGGAAGGAGCTCATGGGATTATTGGGGACCAAACTTGCGATGTCCTCAGCATACCACCCACAGACTGACGGACAGACAGAGCGACTCAATCAGGTGGTTGAACAGTTACTGCGCACAGCTTGCAAAGACGACGTCAGCCACTGGGACACACAGTTACCGACCCTAGAGTTCGCTTACAACAACGCGTCACATGCGGCCACAGGGAAAACTCCTTTCTTCCTGTGTTACGGACGGGAACCACTCACACCACAGCAGCCAACCACACCGGCACATGTCCAAGCCGCACATGACTTCGTCACCACCATGCAGCAGCTATGGGAGAAGACTCAGCGACGACTCACCACGATGCAGACCTCCCAGAAGCAGTATGCCGATCGCCAGCGACGAGATCACTCAGTAGCAGTCGGAGATCAGGTGTTTCTTGACACGCGCAACTTGAACCTGTCTCACCTCCCATCCAAACTCCGGCCTCGCTTCTGTGGTCCTTTTCTCGTTGAGACACAGGTGACACCAGTTACATTCCGCTTGCGCTTACCAGATACATGGAAGATTCACAACGCTTTCCATGTCCAGCTACTGAAACCCTACAAGGACCCCAACCAACAGTTCCAGGGACGGCAGCTACCGCCACCACCACCTGTTCTCATCCAGGATGAACCTGAGTATGAAGTGGAGCGCGTTCTCTCTCACCGACGCCGCGGCGGCAAGACCCTCGAGTTCCTGATACGCTGGAAGGGATATGACCCCACTGAGGACAGCTGGGTTGCAGAAGCTGATATGGGCAACGCACGCCGTGCTCTCAAGGACTATCTTGTCAAGCAGGGTGTATCTCACGCCACCCAGCTTTGAGGGGGGGACGTGTGAGAGTACGATGGCTTATGCTGGCTTTGCTAGCTTGCCTAGACTTTATTATGCTATATCTAGCTTGGGTTTATTTTATCATGCATAGATATGCTTGATTTCCTAGGTTAGGTGCATTCCTATATTTTATTATAGTTATAGCACCGAACCAGGTTACGTGTACCGAACTCAAGCATATTCGATTTCCACCGAATTGCTTTCTACTGAGTTCGGGAAGGTTCTGTTCGGGACGCTTCGCGACCCTCAGAACATTCGCGTAACACCTGGGTAACTGGCCTTGTGTCGAGACTATATATAGCCTCGTGTTGTACCCAGGTGAATCATTCAATTCAAACTCTCTTTTCTGAGCTCGATCCTAGATCCTCACATTCAGGCAGACGAGTCCCTGTGGGCGCACGCTTCCAGTTACCTCAGTGCGCCCCCCGATCCTGATTCCTTAGACGCTGCCGCCACCACTACGGACGGAGATCGTGTTGCACGTCAGCGTGCTGTGCTGACAGCCTGGAGGTCGCGTGACGCTGCGGCTTCCTGTTTCCTGACCTCGCCTCGTTTGAGCGCTCTGCTGACTTGATCGCTCACATGCGTTCATTGGATTCTAGCTACCGCGCTGCATGCAGTGACGCACAGCTTGCACTGCTCCCCCCCTCCATGGCGATTACTATCTATTTCATCGCCACTAGCCTCCCTGACCGTCTTGCCCTGGTTCGTGACGCGCTTCTTCTGAAGCACCCTAGCGAGCTCACTATCGACGTTCTTGAGTCTGCCCTCAACGATGTCGAGAGCAACCTCCGCTCGGTAGCCTCCGCCTCTAGTGCTGTGCCCCTGCCACTGTTCCAAGTGTTCACTGTCCCTCAGCTGCCCACATTTATTGCCTCCCTCGCCACTGCCGCTACTGACGTGACCGCAGCTGCTATTAGAGCTCGGAGTGGCAGGAGGGGCGTCCAGGGTGCGGGCGGCAGCGGAGGCGGCGGAGGTGGCGTTGTGGGCGGCAGTGGTGGGAGTGCAGGAGTTGGTGGAGAGCCTGGTGCCACGTCTAGTGACTCCCCTACAGCGGCTAGCGGAGGTTCCGCTCGGGTTGGTCAGGCACTTGCAAGATTGGCAGCAGCATGTGTTGGAGTGGCGGCTTGGTACCTAGCTCAGCGACAGCAGCAGCAGCAGCAGCAGCCACTCCTCTCGCAGTGGCCACAGCAGCAGCAGGGGCAGCAGTAGGGGTCAGGAACGCGTCAGCTGTCGCGTGGTGACGCCCACCCTCCCTGCCCCTATATTATTCAGACAGGTACTCGCGGCGGCCTCCGCTGTGACCGCCGCCACCTATTGGGTCAGTGCTTTGCTCAGCTCACTGACACTCTTCGCGCGGCCTACGTCGTTGATGGCCCTGTCCCTGACTGGCTTTCTCTTGTTCACTTGCATGGTGCCGCTCTGTTGGCTATGTCTGCTTCTTAGTTGCTTGATCTCTTAGGAACTCCTCATGCTATGTATGCCGTTGTTGACTCTAGTGCTTTTGACTCTGTTTACTCGCGTGTTTTTAGCTTAGGTGCTAGTGTTGATCCTGTGCCAGTTGCTAGTGTAGGTACTTGCTTAGGTAATAGTCCAGGTGCTGCTCCGGAGGACGCTTCGCTGTCTTTCACCCTAGACTCCGGAGCTTCGCACTGTTTCTTCCGTGACCACACGACTCTTACTCCGCTTCTTGCGCCGGTCTCCATAGCACTGGCTGATCCCACTTCGGGACCAGTCACTGCTGGCTTCACTACTACTCTTCCGTGCCCGGCTGTTCCCTCGGGTTTCCTGACCGGCTTTCACGTCCCCTCATTCTCCAGGAACTTGGTGGGTGTAAGGCCGCTCGTGGGTAGTCACGTGGGTGTTTGGTTTGAGCCGTCTGGGGACTCTGCGACCTGTGTAGACGGTGACACGTACGCGCCCCTGGCCACCTTTCACGCTGAGCCGGGCTCTGGTCTCTACACACTTCACACTGGCCCCCGAGAGAGGCAGCAGCAGCAGCTACCTCTGACCCCTATTACTGCCCCCCGTCAGGTCCCCGCGTCTCAACAGGTTGCCGCCTCCCACTAGGTAGCTGTGTCTGGTCAAGTTCCAGCGTCTAGTCCGGTTGCTGCGTCTTGTTCGTGTTGGTTGCTTGCCCACCCCACTGTTCTGTACCACCATCTCCTTGGTCACCCGTCCATTCCTCGCCTCCGCACTATGTCTAGTCAGCGTCTTGTCTTAGGCCTCCCGCGGGGCTTGCCGTCGCTGCCGCCTTCGCTTGCACCACCTTGCGCCCCTTGCGTCGAGGGTCAGCTGCGCGCCACCCCTCACCCCTCCTCCCTTCGTCCGGCCACCGAGCCCTTCGAGACTCTCCACTTGGACGTCTGGGGCCCCGCCTCTTGCCCTGACCCTAAGCGAGAGAGTTTCTTTATGGTGGTCGTTGACCACTACTCTTGCTACACCACCATGTTTCCTCTAGCGAAGAAGTCCGACGTGACTTCTACATTGATCCGGTGGTTACTCGCCACTGAGGGCACTCGTGGCCGTCGTGTCAGTTGTCTTCACTCCGACCGTGGGGGTGAGTTTCGCTCCGGCGTTCTCGCTGGATTCTGTCGCTAGCAGGGCATCCATCAGTCCTGGACGCTTCTAGAGTCCCCACAGCAAGATGGGGTTGCTGAGCGCCGCATAGGCTTGGTCATGGAGATTGCATGCACCTCCATGATCCACGCCCGTGCGCCCCATTTTCTGTGGCCCTACGCGGTTCGGTACGCCGCTCATCAGCTGAACCTCTGGCCACGTGTCTCTCGGCCAGAGGCTTCACCGACCAGTCTTTGGACCGGGTCCCCTGGTGCTGCGTCGCGCTTTCGTGTCTGGGGCTGCTTGGCACATGTTCGCGACACCTCCGCCGACAAGATCTTGCCTCGCGCCAGTCCCTGTGTCTTCCTTGGTTTCCCCGAGGACTCGTCTGACTTCACATTTTACCACCCTCCCCTTCACCGGTTCTTTGACTCCCGTGACGTCCATTTTGACGAGTCAGTCCCCTACTACACACAGTACCCCTGTCGAGGTCTCCCGGTTCCTCTTCCCCCTCTCTTGACACCCACTCCCCCTCCGGCTCCTCAGGTACAGCCTCCCCCCCTGGTCCAGCCCCGTCAGGTGTGTCACACGCTACCCCTCCCCCCCCCCCCTCCTCTTGGTAGCCTCTCAGGTCTCGTCCCCTTCTCCGCAGTCCTCCTTACAGTCACCGTAGTAGCCATCGGCACTTCCTCCGGAGGCTGCTGCAGACCGTGAGGATGATGGTGTCCGTAGCACGGACCCTGGAGGTGCTACCTCTGGAGGTGTTGGCGTTGGAGCTGAGAGTGTGCCTGCACGAGGTTCTGGTGCTGGGGGTGCTGGAGTTGGAGCTGAGCCCGGGTCTGTAGGAGGTTCTAGTCTTCGAGGAGCTGGTGTTAGTCGAGCTGTCGCTGGGGGTGCTACGACTGGGGGTGCGGGTGCGCCCTCACCTGGACCTGGAGAGCCTGGGACTGGCCGCATTGCTGCTGGTGGTGCTGGCTCCGGGGATGGTGCGACTGTTACTTTGGAGAGTGGTCCTGGGGCTCCCACCGCCCCGGACACTACTCCTCCCCCCCACCTAGCACCAGGCCCGTCTTCGCCGTGCACGTGAGGAGCAGCTGGAGTTGGAGCGAGAGGAGGTGGAGTTGGAGCGGCAACAGCTGGAGCTATAGCAGCTGGAGGAGCGGCAGCAGCAGCAGCAGCAGCAGGAGCAGCAGCCGCCGTGGCAGGAGCAGCAGGAGCAGCAGCAGGAGCCGCCGCAGTAGGAGCAGCAGCAACCGCCACCTCCGCCTCATGTCTCTGGCCTTCGGACCCTCGATCTCCCCTCTCCCTCCCCTCCCTCCTCCCCCTCTCCTCCTGTCTACGGTCCCACGTTTCCTCCTCCTGACTACACCTCAGTTGTTTACAGCAGCGGCCGAGCTCTGCACCGACCTGATTTACTGACAATAAGGCTACGATTCTCCTCTGTCGAGAGCCTAGACTTCATAGCAGAGTGAAGCACATCAACATCGGGTATTTTTTTTCTGCGAGGCCAACATTGCAGACATCTTCACCAAGGCTCTTCCGCCTTGTGACGACCACAGGTGTTGTGTGCAGTTAGGTCTCATTGACACAAGTTCTCGTTTTGTGTAGACTTTGCTTGTTTTGTTGTACACTTTGCATATACCTCTGTGAACTCTTGGACTGGCCTTGTGGCTCTTTTGCTTGTGCTTGGACTGTGTGGTGACGTTGTGATCCACCCTGAGCTTTGTTTCTTTGTGACTGGTCTTGTGACCGTACGGTTTTGGCTTTGCTCGACACCCCTCACTTAGGCTATGGGGATGTGTCAAATGATGTAGCCTTTAGTGATGCGTGTCATATGGGGTACAGCAGTTAGGGTTAGGTTTATGTACCCCAACCCACAATAGTCAATCATCGCTTCATTTTCTAACAACTAAGGCATTTCTCAGTTCAACACGATATGAGAGCAAGAGAGTTTACAATATCCTAGTTTCTACGGATTCTCAGTCAGGCAGACTTACAATCATGACGGATTGCAACAACGGAAAATCCCACTTGCAAAGTGGAGGTGGTGGCTCGCAGCAGCCCTTCGCACCACCACTACCGGGCTCTGGCTTTTCAAGAGTGACCTTTGCCAGCCCTGCTCCAACAGCTGCATCTGCAACTGGACCAGGAGGCATTGGAAAATTCATTCCAATCCTTCACGTTCAACACTGCAATAGGAGATGGTTCTACTGCAGACGATGGTGCTGCAAGCCTCGATCCTGTGATACAACAAGTTTTGCAAGCCATGACATCGTTCATGGCATCAGCTCAAGCACAACAAGCACCACAATCATCATCATCAGTGAACATGGGAACAGCACCAATGAGTGTTGACGGGACATCAAATATACGGCAACAACCGGTTTCTTACCGTGGTCCGCCTCGACACCAGCCGCGGGCCACCTACGCGTTTGTGCCTCGAAGTGCACCTGTGCAACATCAACAACAGCAACATGATGTAGATGGATTCGAGTGAGAAACACAACAAATTACCAAGCACAGATGTTAAACATTCTGAAGTTTCAAACTTCATAACCCTTTGACAGAAAGGATTTCTTTGCCTAGAGTTTTGAGTTCGAGCTCATGATGGAAGCGGCACAGATTTGGGAATACTTCGCCGGAGAAATTCAGTTCCCAGTCAACGGCACACTGGATGAATAGCGCGGTTTCGGCTTCTAGTCGATGATGGCGTTACGATTCTTTTTTGAAAATTGACACCTACAGAACAGCAAGGCATCATATCATACTGAGTTTGCGAACTCAGCGGAGTTAGCATGGCAACATTTGAAGCGGCTTTACCAGGCAACAGACTATGTAACACAGAGCAGACTCACATCGCAGTTGAACATCTTCCGGCTGAAGGCAAGAGAGCATGTGGTGCATCAACAAATGCAGAGAGATACGTGACCAGTTTAATCTAAGTGGTGGGAGCTTCTCTGAGTCTATGTTTGTGACAGTTGTCATCGCCAGGCTTGGACATCAGTGGCGCCAGACGCGCTCTCTTCTCCGTACTCAAGAGAACGTCTTAGAGATGCAATTCTGCATAGCACTCCTCGCCGAACGACAGGACATGGATCTGTACGACAGAGAAGGCAACAAGAAAGTCAATCAGTTTGCCTTTATAACACACAGTCAAGTGGATCCGCCGAAGCAGCAACGACAAAAGCTTTTTCAGCAGCAGCAGAAGCAGCGACATAAGCAGCCGCGACAGCTACAGCAGCAGCAGTACTATGTACCTCCGTTTTGTCACAACTGTAAGACTTCTGGTCCCTCACGTGATCATTGTCCTCAACATCAACATACAGCACCTCAACGTCCTGCAGCTGCTCTTCCACAGGTTGCAGCCGCCACTGCATCAGTTGCAGAGAGTAACCAACGGACTACATCAACACCATTCAAGGGGAGAAACGTGCATGCCTGGATGACTCGTACAGACTCATGCGTCACAGGCTCACCTCCAACCTTTGCTCCATATGAAGTCTCGGAAAAAGTTCCAACACATGTTCAAATTAACCCACAGTACGCCAGCGTCGCAGCCAGTGCTGAATACGGTCCGAGTGTTTGGTTTCTTGACAGTTCATGCGCACAATACGTGTGCACAACAGGGATTAATAACGGGTTCTTCGTGAAACACGAAACACGTCTACATCAAGAGGTCACAGTTATAGCGAAAATTTGCGTGTTTTGCAGCAGCAGCTCCAGCTCGAAGCTCCGGGTATAAAAATATATACTGTCAAAGATGGTATTTGCCTTTATTTTACATATGATACTTTTTATATGATTGAGCTGAGAGAATTGCGTCACCGCTTGGGCGTAAGACTTTTGGTGTTGAGGCGATTGTGTGGAGCGAGAAGGTTTGCGGGGTGGTTTTGCGGCCAGTCGCGGCGGTTGAGTGGGTTGGGAAGAGTTGGGGCCCACATCGCCATTCCGCAATGTTTGGAGCCCTTGCTCTAGTGTAGAAAGTCGCTGAAGCAGTTGTTTGAGTGCGACTGAGCTGATTGACACCGTCGCCTCGGTTGTCGCAACCGGATTAGGTTGGTCTTCAGCGGTCAAAGATGTCTGACCTCCAAATCCTCCGGCTATCCTTGCGAATGAGCGTGTGCCGGACGCCACCTTAGTTTGCCGAGAGTTGTGAGGGTGGCATGCTGCTGTAATTCTCGTGCAAGAAAGTAACGAAGAGCAATGTTCTTTATTATGTGTTCCAGTCTTTGCTCCCCACTCAAGGCAATCATGGCCTTCTTGGAGGAGAACGAGGCCGCTCACCCAAGTCAGTAAGCGAGTAGGTCAGCCAGCGTAACTCCTGTGCAGTCATAGCCACGGCGTAGATCTCAGCCTCACAGCTGGAGCTAAGCACAGAAGACGAGCGAGTGGAGCTCCACGAGACAGAAACAGGGTCGAGACTGAAAGTGTAACCCTGTAACAACCGCTGAGTCGCCTGGTTGTCAGCCCAAGAAGCGTCTGAGTGCCCTGTACGCACAACTGGACCCCGTCCCCCAAGCACTTGTCAAACTTATATGCTATAGTCTTTGTAGGCTGTAGTGGGGTAGTTCACATAGGGTACAACATTTCTAGGTTTCCTACTTGTACCCAAACTGCTTGCTAGTCAATCATTCCTTCGTTCAGATTCTAACATGGTATTCTGAGCAGGTTCCCTCCGTGGGAACGTGTTTTTAGGGCCCACCACTGAAACTGTTTAACCTGCCCGAAGCGCGCTGTCGTGCCTGCCTCTCCTGCGCCGTCGCGCGCCTCTGCCCTGCTGTCGCGCTCGTCGCGACCCTGCCTGAGCCGCCCGTCGCGGCCCTGTCTTGCCGCCGCCCGTCGCGGCCCTGTCTTGCCGCCGCCCGTCGCGCGACCTAATCCGCCGCCCACTGCGGCCCTGCTTTGCCGCCCGTCGCGGCCCTCTCCTGCCGCTCTACGTCGCGGCCCTGCCCTGCTGCCCTACGTCGCGGCCCTGCCTTGCCGCCGCCCGCGGCCCTGCTTAGCCGCCTGTCAAGGCCCCACCCTGCCGCCCCTCGAAGCGGCCCAGACCTTGCCGCCCTCCGCGGCCTCTGCCCTGCCGCTGCTCGACGCGGCCCTGCCCTACCGCCGCCCAGCCGCGGCCCTGACCTACTGCCGCCCTGTCGCGGCCCTGCTCTGCCGCTGAAGCGTCGCGGCCCTGCCCTTCGGCCGCCCCAGTCGCGGCCCTGCTCTACCGCCGCCAAGTCGTGGCCCTGCCCTGTTGCCGCCCCAGTCGCGGCCCTGGCCTATTCGCCAGCTGCGGCCCTGCCCTGCACCCGCCCCTGGTAAGCACCCGCGCGGCCCAGCCGAGCCGCGCCGCCCAGCCGAGCCGCGCCGCCCTGCCGAGCCGCGCCGCCCAGCCGAGCCGCGCCGCCCAGCCGAGCCGCGCCGCCCAGCCGAGCCGAGCCGCCCAGTCTAGCCGTGCCGCCCTACCGAGCCGCGCCGCCCTACTGAGCCGCACTGCCCTGCTACTGCTGCTTCTGCTGCTACTGCTGCTTCTGCTGCTACTGCTGCTTCTGCCACTATGGCTAGTCCTACTGTTCTTACCTTTGATGCTGAGGGTCGTGCTGTTGACTTCGAGGTTTGGGTAGACGACCTACAGCTGTTTCTCCAGTGCGACTCCAAGGACGGAGTCTCCCTGTTCGACCACACGTCCGATGTCTCTCCTGTACCTGCTGCCACTGCTGACAGTACGGTTCGCTCGCAGTGGACTACTCGTGACGCTGTTGCTCGTCTTGCTGTTCGTAGTCACCTGCCGTCTGCTGAGCGCGCGCACTTTGGCCAGTACAAGACTGCGAAGTCTTTGTATGACGCTGTTGTCGCACGCTACTCCTCCCCTGCCACTGCTCCTCTCAGCCGCCTCATGCTACCGTACCTGTTCCCTGACCTTGCTGCCTTTGCCACAGTCGCTGACCTCATTACTCACCTCCGCACTAGTGACACCCGCTACCGTGCTGCGCTTCCCACTGAGTTCTGTGCCAAGAACCCCCCCCCCCATGTACATCACTCTCTACTACCTAGTCACCCGTCTCCCTGACTCCCTCTCTTCAATCAGGGACCACTTTCTCTCCCTTTGCCCCACTGAGCTCACCGTCGACCTGCTTGAGACGCGCCTTACTGCAGCAGAGAAGAGTATTGTTGCTGTAGGTGCTTCTCGCGGTGACCCCCGCGCCCCTTTCTTTGAGGGGTGCTCCCCCGTCCCCCTTCTCCCCTCTGTTGCTTCTGCTGCTGCTTTCGACCTCGTTGGCACTGAGGAGGTCGGGGCTGCGTCTGCTCCTAGTGGGAGGCGCCGCAACAGCAAGGGAAAAGGGGGCAGGGGTGGTGGCGGGGGCGGAGGGGGCGGCGGTCGAGGCGGTGGAGGCGGTGGAGGGGGTGGAGGCGGTGGTGGTGGCGGTGGGGGTGGTGACGGGAGTGGGGGCAGCAGTGGAGGTGGTGGAGGCAGCGGCAGCGGCGGTGGAGGTGGAGGCGGTGGTGGTGCTGGCCAAGGAGGTACCGCACAGCGTGGAGGCTTTGGCGGTAGCCAGCGCCAGCATCAGCCGCGATCCCGTGAGACCCTTTCGCCCCAGCTGCTTCGTGAGTGGTACGCTGGGCGTGGGAGGGCTGGGGGTGTTGGTCCCTGCACTTACGTTCTTCGCACAGGCGGGCGTCGTGGAGAGACGTGCGGTGGACCGCACACTTCGCAGCGCTGCTTCGGTCGCCTGACTGACGCCTGTCGTGCACAGTTTCCTGACGGCGCTGAGCTCCCTCGCTGGGGTGATCTGCTGAAGCAGAATGTTGCTATCTTTGATCTTGATTTCGATGCTATCCTTGCTGCCATGTATGCTGTGACTGATAGTGCTGAGGGTGACTGTTACCTGTGTGTTCCGCCCGACCCGGGCATTGAGGCTGCTGCTCTAGGTGCTAGTGAGTCTGCTGCTCCAGGTGCTAGTGAGTCTGCTGCTCCAGGTGCTGTTGAGTCTGCTCTCTCTGGTACTACACCTGCTGAGGCCTTGCACACTTTCACACTTGACTCAGGTGCTTCGCGCTCTTTCTTTCGCGACAGCACCACGCTCACGCCGCTCAGTCGGCCTGTTGCGGTCTCCCTGCTGACCCCTCTGGGGGCCCAGTCCTTGCGCACTCCTCCACGGTTCTCCCGTGTCCTGCGGCTCCGTCCGGCTCGCTGTCTGGTCTTCACCTCCCCTCGTTCTCTACGAACTTGGTGGCGGGTGCTGATCTTCAAGACGGGGGTGTCCACCAGTTCACCCCTGCCTATCAGCGTGTGACGCACTGCACGTGTGCTCTGACGAGCCGTCACCTGGCCACGTTCACCCGTCGGCCAGGGTCCAGCCTGTACACCCTTACCACTGAGTCTCCTCCTGTTACTGCGTCCGGTCAGGTAGCCGCGTCTGGTCAGGTGTTTGCTGCCGCGTCCAGGTCTAGTCCGGCGTCTGCCCCCTGCTCTTGTCGACCTCTGTCACGTGAGACTCTCCTCTGGCACCACCGCCTTGGTCACCCCTCCATGCCTCGTCTCAGAGGCATGGCCTCCCGTGTCCTTGTCTCAGGTCTCCCCCCTTCCCTCCCTCCCCTTCCTCCGGGGCCTGCCCCTACCTGTGTTCCCTGTGCTGAGGACCGGCAGCGCGCCGCTCCTCACTCCTCCGAGTTTCCTCCGACAGAGGCTCCTCTGCAGACTCTCCACATGGACGTGTGGGGCCCAGCCCGCGTCCGTGGACAGGGTCACGAGCGTTACTTCCTACTGGTTGTTGACGACTACTCGCGTTACACCACAGTCTTCCCCAGGGGGAGGTCACTGAGGTGTTGATCGACTGGATCCGCGCTGCTCGTCTCCAGCTCAGAGAGAGTTTCGGCTCGGACATTCCTGTTCTGCGCCTGCACTCAGACAGAGGTGGTGAGTTTTCCTCCGACCTTCTGAGAGCTTTCTGTCTTGCGGAGGGCATCCGCCAGACGTTCACGCTTCCGGCCTCCCCACAGCAAAATGGGATTGCTGAGCGCCGCATTGGCATGGTCATGGACGTCGCTCGCACGTCCATGATCCATGCGGTTGCTCCCCATTTTCTGTGGCCGTTCGCTGTTCAGTACGCTGCGCATCAGATCAACCTTCAGCCTCGTGTCTCTGTGCCGGAGACCACACCTACTCTGCGGTGGACGGGGAAGGTTGGTGATGCGTCTGTGTACCGTGTCTGGGGATCTCGAGCTTTTGTCCGCGATACCTCCGCGGACAAGCTGTCCTCTCGTGCTGTTCCCTGCGTTTTCCTTGGCTTCCCCCCTGACGCCCCTGGGTGGCAGTTTTACCACCCCACCTCGCGCCGTGTTCTGTCCTCTCAGGACGTCACGTTTGACGAGTCGGTCTCCTACTACCGTCTCTTTCCCTACCGCACTGCCCCTCTCCCCCCCCCACCGCTCTTCCTCGCACCAGGTACTCCTCCGGTAGACCCCCTCCCCCTTCAGGTGTGTCCCAGGTAGACCCTGTTGAGCCGGTCGAGGTAGCTGTTGACTCCGGTGCTGCTAGGGGTGCGGAGCCTGGGGGTGCTGAGCCTGGGGGTGCTGAGCCTGGGGTTGCTGAGTCTAGGGGTGCTGAGCCTGGGGGTGCTGAGCCTGGGGGTGCTGAGTCTGGGGGTGCTGAGCCTGGGGTTGCTGAGTCTGGGGGTGCTGAGACTGGAGGTCCTCCGAGTGTCCCGTCGCGGCGGGAGCCCCTCTCTCCACGGCAGCTTCGTGAGTGGTACGCTCGGCGCTGTAGCCGTGCTGCGGGCCTACTGCTGGAGGTACTACTGGTGCTGGAGCTGCTGGTGGTGCTACTGGAGGTGCTGCTGGTGCTGGAGGTGCTGCTGGTGCTGGAGCTGCTGGAGGTGCTGCTGGTGCTGGAGTTGCTGGTGGTGCTGCTGGAGGTGTTGCTGGTGCTGGAGCTGCTGGAGGAGCTGCTGGTGCTGGTGCTGCTGGAGGTGCTGCTGGTGCTGGAGCCGCTGGTCCTGGAGGTGCTCGTACTAGAGGTACTGGAGCTACTGGGACTGGAGCTGCTGCGGGAGTTGGAGCTGGAGGTGCTGGAGCTGCTGGAGCTGCTGGTGGTGCTGCGGGAGTTGTAGCTGGAGACCCTGGAGCTGAGGGTGCTGGTGCTGTCTCTGCTGGTTCAGGAGGTGCTGCGCGGCCGCGGCCGTACTACGTTCCGCTCCTTCAGCAGGTTCTTGGCCTCCCGCCCTCTACTGGTCCTACTCCTCCCCTACTGAGTCCACCGCCTGTCCAGTCGCAGTCACAGTTACAGCCAGCCTCTCCGCTGCCTGGTCCTTCTCCTTACGCTGGACCGACTAGAGGTCTTACGGAGCGTCGTGAGCCTGCGTCTCGTCCTGCGTCGCCTGAGTCTCGTCCAGAGTTGCCTGTCCGCGATGTCCGCACTGGTCGTCGTGTTCCGCGTGAGCGTCCTCCTCCTGTCCCTGGCACTCACTATATAACTCTGCGTCCTTCCACTGCTCCACAGCGTGTCCCTCTGCCATCTCCTCTTACGTCCTCTCTTCCTGACGGTCCGGACCCGGAGTCTGACTCCCTTCGTGCTGCCAGTCCTACTGTCATGCGTTTCCTCGCCACCGTTGTCACTGACCCTTCCTTTGAGTCCACTGCTGCGTCTGCTCTAGTTGCTGAGCTTGTTGACTTTGCTGACGCCTGTCGTCTAGACTACGCCGCTAGCCGTGTTGCTGAGTCTGAGTCTGTCTGTCCTCCGTCCGTCGGGGGTGAGTGTGCTCTTGTCACGGACGTCTTTGAGGACAGACAGGAGGAGTTTGAGTGCTTTGCCGCTGCTTTACCTCATCTCGTGTCCATGCTGATTGCCCCTGAGGGAGACCCGGATGCACCAGACATCCCGACCCCGCGCTCTTACGCAGAGGCGATAGAGGGTCCCTACTCCTCTCAGTGGCAGTCAGCCATGGACGCAGAGATGGCTTCCTGGAAGTCCACAGGCACCTACGTCGACGAGGTTCCCCCGCCTGGGGCGAACATCGTCAGTGGCATGTGGATTTTCAGGGTGAAGCGGCCGCCGCGTTCTCCGCCTGTCTTCAAGGCACGTTACGTTGCACGGGCCAACACTGCTGATGTCTTCACCAAGGCACTTCAGCCTTGTGATCATCAGCGTTTCTGTACTGTTCTAGGCCTTGTGCCTACTGTGCCCCACTTGCTTACTTCTTGACTCTGTTTGTACTGTGATCTCTATACATATACCTGCATGCTTACACTTGCTAGGTTGTGATCACTGTATTGCTTGTTCTCATTTATATAACTCTGCATGTGAACTGGCTTTGTGGCCATTTGCTTTTGCTCGGAATGCGTGGTGACGTCGTGATCCACCCTGAGCTTGCTTTGCCTCTCTTGACCGGTCTTGTGACCTCTTGTTCTCCCCCACTTTGCCTATGGGGGTGTGTCAAACTTATATGCTATAGTCTTTGTAGGCTGTAGTGGGGTAGTTCACATAGGGTACAACATTTCTAGGTTTCCTACTTGTACCCAAACTGCTTGCTAGTCAATCATTCCTTCGTTCAGATTCTGACAGCACAAGCCCCATGCCCGATGTATTGCACAAGTAACAAATACCCTCGTAGCAGCCCAATAGTGCTCAGTGCGATGTCTCCCGGGCGCAAAGTAGCGCGCCAAGATACAGAGAGGGTACGCGAGGTCAGGTCGAGTGCACGTCATCAGGTACATGAGGCATCCCATAAGCACTGTATAAGGACCACTCGGCTCTATGGACTCGTCCGAAGGTGGAGCTGAGAGCGAGTGGCTCGTAGGCAGAGGAGTGGACAGTGGCGAGGAGAACTGAAAGCCGAAATGATGTAGAACGTGCTGCACTATGTGTGACTGAGTCGGAGTGATGGTGCGCATTGCTCTGTCCCGGGTGATATGCAAGCCAAGATAGCTGCGCGGCTCACCCAGGTCAATGCAGCTGTGTCTCTTCTGCAGCTCCGCCTTCACAAGGGCCGGTGCCTCAGTGTCAGCAGTCGCAAAGACCAAGTCGTGGACATATACGAGGATGTAGAACTGCGCCAGAGAAGGGTTGGTGCGCAAAAGCAGCGACGGGTCAGTAGTTGAAGGAGCAAAACCAAGAGCCGCGAGTGTCGTCGTCAGTGTGTCGTTCCATTCGCGGGGTGCCTGGCGGAGTTCGTAGACTAGCCGTCGGAGGCTCCAATGGGTACCCTCAAGTGAAGCCAGGTGGGCGGCGCAGCCGGATCTCCTCGTGGTGGCTGCCATGCAAGAAAGTTGTCGAGAAGTCAAGCGAGAGCAGTTTGTAGTCACCTTGTGCTGCAACGTGCAGTAATACCCGAAGAGTGGTCATCTTCGTGGTGGGGGAGAAGGTCTAAAAGAAGTCGCCCCCCTGACGCTGACTGAAGCTTTGTGCAACGTAACGCACCTCGAAGACAGGCGGAGAACCCGGCAGCCGCTTCACCATGAAAATCCACACGCCATCAATATGTTCGCCCTAGGAAGGGAACTGCGTCGACGTAGGTGCTGGTGGACTTCTAGGATGCCATCTCTGTATCCATAGCTGTCTACCACTGAAAGGAGTACGGACTTGTGATCGCCTCTGCGTAAGAGCACAGGGTTCGGATGTCCAGTGCATCCAGGTCTCCCTCAGGGGCAAGTAGCATTGTAGCGAGATGAGGTACAACAGCCGCGAGGCACTCGAGCTCAAACTGCCAGAGTCAACAACAAGACTCGCAAAGTAGTCAAGGTGTCGGGCAGCTAAGGCAGACGCAGCAGAAGACTCAAGCGTAGGGTCAGTGACAAGTGTGGCCAGACAACAAGTGATAGTAAGACTAGTAGCACGAGCAAGGTCTGACTCAAGGTCAGGAACCTCAAAAACAGAGGACGCAAGTGGAAACGGTAGAACAGGACGTTGAGCAACAGATGACGGACTAAGTCCCAGTGTGAGTGCCGAGGACAGGTGGAGGACGTACATGGGGAGCACGGCAAGTACGAGCAACAGGCGGGGTAGGACGAGATTCAGGCTCTCGACGCTCAGCCAGGGAGTCTGTCAACTTAGTGGAGAAGGAGTAGGCAGTGGGGAGTCAGGCGGTAACTATGTCTGAGATGGGTCAGTCGGTGGACACAGTACTAGTGGTAGACGGCTCTCTAAAGGCAGACGGAAGATGGAGAACCTGGTGAAGCGCTGAGCTTGGTGGTGGCAGCGCCGATTGCGTCTAGTGCCTGAAAAATGGCCACCGCTGTAGTGGCTGCGCAGCACCCCCAGCGACAGAACCTCCAGTATCTCCAGCTCCAGTACCTCCAGCTCTAGTACCTCTATATCCAGTACCTCCAGCTCCAGAACCCCCAGCACCTCCAGCGGCAGTACCTCTAGCACCAACACCTCAAGCGGCAGTACCTCCAGCACCAAACCTCCACCACCTCCAGCTCCAGGGCCTCCAGCTCATGCACACCCAGAACCTCCAGCCAAGGACACAAACAGTGGTAGCGACGACTGTTGCTGCTCCCAGTATAAGGGGCGCCGCGGCAGAGGCCGCCACTCACCCGCAGAGAATCCAGCAGGAGCACCCTCGACTCCACCACCACAAGGATGCTCAACACCCCCAGAACCAGCACCTCCGGAGTCAGCACCCCGAGGTACAACACCTCCAGATCCAGCACCTTCAGTGTCAGCACCCTTAGGCTCAGCACCTCCAGAGGCAGCTCCCCCGGAACCAGCACCTCCAGAGTCAGCACCGCCAATGTCACCACCCCCAGCAGCACCGGAGTCCACATCGGCAGGCTGCAGAGGTGGCAAAGACGGCCGAGGCAGAAAACTAGGAGGAGTTTCTAAGCGCGGTGAGCTGCGAGAGGCCGCAATGTCGTCAGTAGCAGGGTCACCCCCCTCAGCGGTCTGAGAAGACCTCCAAAGGCTCAACCAAGGGGGGTGGTGTGACCTGAGACACACCTGAGGGAGCAAGACGCGAAGGGGTGGGTGAGCGGGTCTACTGGGGGTAACCTGGAACTAGGAAGAGGGGTGGGGGGGGCACCGGGGAACTGCGGTGGCGGAAGAGATGGCAGTAGTAAACCGACTCGTCAAAGGTAACGTCGCGGGAGGAGAAGACGCGGCGCGTGACCGGGTGGTAAAACTGCCAATCATGCGCGTCGTCAGGAAAGCCAAGGAAGACGCAGCGAATGGTGCGAGGACAGAGCTTGCCCGCGGTAGTATCGCGGACAAGGAAAAGCGAACCATAGACCCCAAACGCTGATGCATCGCCAATCTTCCCCGTCCAATGCAGTGTATGCGAGGTCTTTGGCACGGAGACACGCGGCCAGAGGTTGAGCTAATGCGCGGTGTATCGGACCGCAAATGGCCACAAAAAAATGGGGAGCAGCCGCATGGACCATGGAGGTGTGAGCAACCTCCATGATGAAGACAATGTGGTGCTCAGCGATCCCATTCTGCTGTGGAGAGGCTAGAAGCGTGAACGGCTGGGTGATGCCCTCCTCACAACAAATTGTTTCGAGGAAACAGGAGGAAAACTCACCTCTACGGTCAGAGTGGAGCCGCAGCACCAAGAGGTCTTGCTAAAAGCGTGCTCTTAGCTAGGGGCAACAGCGCGGATCCAAGGGATCAAAACACTACGGAAATTGCTCTTGTGCTGCAAAAGAAACACCATGGTGTAGCGCGAGTAGTCGTCGACGACCAGGAGGAAGTAACTCTCTCGGCGCAGCCTAGAGACGGGGGTGGGGGCCCACACGTCCATGTGCAGTGTCTGCAGAGGAGTAGTGGTCGGAGGGAACGAGGAGGAGTGAGGAGCGGCGCGCTGCCGGCCCTCGACGCAAGGAGTGAACAGGGGCGACGGCGGGAGCTGGGGCAAGGACTCGGGAGGCCAGAGACAAGGAGACGCGTGTGCATGCGAAGAAGACGCAATAGGGAGGGGTGACAAAGACAGTGGTGCCACAGGAGAGACGGGTGCGTGAGCAACTGACACGAGCATGATGCAGCAACCTGACTGGACGCGGCTACCTGTGCAAACTCAGTGGTGTGGTTCTGCGAGGTCGACCTCGGAAGTGGTATCCTGAGGTCGACGTGGCTGGTGGGCGCAGTCACTGGCGTGGAGTCTGCCAGGCATCTGCGCTGTGCCCGTGACAAGGTGTGGAGCGCCAACCAGCTGCACGCACCTGCGAAGCAGGCGCACCGTTGTCCTGCGGGTGCAACGCTGTGCAGCCGACTTGCTGCAGCGTTGGCACGCCGTAGACTTGCAACGTTGGCAAGCCACGACTTTGCTCTGCCGGAGCGCGGTCGACCAAGTCGTGCAGGCACGCGGTCGACCGTGCTGTGCTGGAAGTCGACCAGCAGCTTTGCTAGGGCTGATGTAGTCTTGCATGCCAATGTTGTTGTAATCATTGTTGTCAACCTTTCTTAGTGAAACTCTGGCCAAATTGCCCCGTGCTGTAGCAAGCAGTGTGTGCACTAGGAAAACGGCTAAGGAACAACGAACGCAGAGATCACACGAGCATCCGTGCCTAGCCCGTAGTCTAGCTCCCATTATAGTAGTTATCTCCGTAGCTACTGGGGCTGTAAGTGCTGGCGGTACTGGTGCTGGAGGCGCTGGAGCTGGAGGTAGTGGTGCTGGAGGCGCTGGAGCTGGAGTTACTGGTGCTGGAGGCGCTGGAGCTGGAGGTACTTGTGCTGGAGGCACTGGAGCTGGAGGTGTTGGAGGTGCTGGAGGCGCTAAGACCGGAGGTACTGGCGCTGAAGGTGCTAGAGGCATTGGAGCTGTAGGTCCTGGTGTTGGAGGTGCTCGAGGTGCTGGAGCTGGAGGTGATGGAGATGCTGGAGGTACTAAAGTTGGAGGTGCTAGAGGTGCTGGTGCTGGAGGTACTGGAGCTGGAGGCTCTGGTACTGTGGGTACTGCACAGCGGCAACCGTTTTTCTTGCCGCAGCCGTAGTTACTACCACCACTTGGCTCGGCGCTTCGCCAGGCTCTTAGTCTTTCGTCTTCCACTGGCCGTAATCCTCCCTTACTGTGTCCACCGCTTGACCTGTCTCAGACACAGTTACCTACCCTTTGCTTGCTCCTTCTATTTACACTTTGCAGCCGGACTCCCTCACTGCGCGCCATGAGCCTGCTTCTCGTCCTACCTTGCCTGTTCGCACTGTTTGTCGTCCGTGTCCTGTTCCTCGTCCTCGTCCTTTGCCAATTCCCGGCACTCACACTATGACACTTTGTCATTCCTTTGTTTCACAGCGTGTTTCTCTACTGTCTCCTCCCGAGTCCTCCCTTTCTGACGTTCCTTACCCTGAGTCTGACCTTGCTCGCGCTGCTAGTCCTACTTTCAAGCGTTTCCTGGCCACCCTCGTCACTGACCCTTCCTTTGAGTCAACTGTTGCATCTGCCTTAGTCACTGAGCTCATTGACTTCGCTGCTACCTGTCGTCTAGACTATGTCGCGAGTCTTGTTACTGAGTCTGAGTCTGACTGTCCTCCGTCCGTCGGGGGTGAGCTTGCCCTTGGCACTGAAGTCCTTGAGGACAGACAGTTTGAGCTCGAGTGTCTGCGACTATTGTACCTCATCTCGCTTCGATGCTACTTTGCCCTGAGGGTTTAGGGTGAGTACTCTTCGAAGTGGCAGACAGCTATTGATGCAGAGATGACTTCCTGGAGGTCCACAGGCACCTACGTCGATGCAGTTCCCCCTCTTGGGGCGAGAATGGTCGATGGCATGTGGATTTTCCGAGTGAAGCGGCCGCTGGGTTCTCCACATGTCTTCAAGGCGCGTTACATTGCACGAGGCTTCACTCAACGACAAGCGGTCGACTTCTTCTAGAACTTCTCCCCCACCCCGAAGATGACCAATCTTCGGGTGTTACTGTACGTTGCGGCACAGCGTGACTACGAGCTCCACTAAAGATCTGGCACATGCTTCACGAGAAAATCTGGCTGCGCCGCCCACCTGGCTTCACTGGGTCGTTTCCTGAGGGTACCTAGTGGAGCCTCCGGCGGCCGGTCTACGGTCTTCGCCAGGCGCCTCGTGAGTGGCACGACACGAAGACAACACTTGCAGCTCTTGGGTTTGCTCCTTCGATAGCTAACCCGTCACTGTTTTGCGCACCGACTCTTCTCTGCCGCCATTCTACGTCCTCGTGCACGTCGACGACTTGGTCTTTGCTACTGCTGACACTCAGGCACTGGTCCTTGTGAAGGCGGAGTTGCAGAAGAGACACACCTGCACTGACCTAGGTGAGCTGCGTAGTTATCTTGGCTTGCAGATCGCCCGGGACAGAGCACGGCGCACCATCATTCCGACTCAGTCACATATGGTGCACCACGTCCTTAAGCACTTAGGCTCCCGGTTCTCCTCGCCACACTCCACTCCTCTGCCTACAGGCCACTCGCTCTCAGCTCCACTTTCGGATGAGTCCGTAGAGCTTAGTGGTAAGTATCCAGAGCTTGTGGGCTGCCTCATGTACCTGATGACCTGCACGCGACCAGACCTCGCGTACCTTTTCAGCATCCTGACACGCTACGTTGCGCCCGGGAGACACCGACGAGAGCACTGGCGGGCTGCTAAGAGGGTGCTGCGCTTGTGCTGTACATCGGGCACAGGGCTCGTGCTTGGAGGATGCGGTTCAGTTGTACTCTTTGGAGACTCGGACGCTTCTTGAGCAGACGACCAGATGACGTAGCGGTCGTCAGAGGGTTATCAGTTTTAATCTTGGCTCCGGTTCAGTTTCTTGGAGGTCTACCCGCTCGTCTTTTGTTCTCAGCTCCAGTTGTGAGGCTGAGATCTATGCAAGAGGCCATGGCTGCACAGGAGTTACGCTGGCTGGCCTACCTGCTGACCGACCTAGGTGGGCAGTCTCGTTCTCCTCCAGTCCTGTTCGTCGACAACAAGGCCATGATTGCCTTGTGTCGGGAGCAGAGACTGGAGCACAGAACGAAGCATATCGCTCTGCGTTACTTCCTCGCACGAGAGTTGCAGCAGCGTGGTCAGCTTCGCCTTGCTTACGTGGCCTCATGGGCCAACACTGCTGATATTTTCACGAAGGCATTTGTGTCTGGTGATCATCAGCGTTTTTGCACTGTCAGAATGTTATTCTCTAGCCTGTAGTGGGGTGCTCTATAGCGAGTACAACCCATCTAGGGTTTGCTATATGTATCCTCATTGCTGCTAGTGAACCCCTCCTCTTTTGCCTAAACTTCTCTTTCCTAGCTAGGACTTACCTAGCTATGGCTCCTAACTCTACCTACTATCTTCACATGGTATCAGAGCATCTACGCTCCTGGCCTGTGGGCCCACCTAACTGCTTCCGCTGCTACTCTGTGTGTTGCACGCCCCGTGGCGTGCGACGGATTTCTCTTCCCGCCGCGCGCTCGGAGCGTGCGGCGGTTTTCTGCCCGCCGTGCGCCCCGAGGCGCGCGGCGGTTTTCTGCCCGCCGTGCGCCCCGGGGCGTGCGGCGGTTCTCTGCCCGCCGTGCGCCCGAGGCGCGCGGCGGCCTTCTGCCCCGTCGGTCCGCGCGTCGCCCCCGGGGGGCGCTTCGACGGGCGACGGGGACCAGCCCGTCGTCCCCCGTCGCCCGTCCTGGCCAGCGCGGGCTGCGCTAGCCCCGAGCGCGGCCCGTATGGGCTGCGCCCGGCCCGCGCGCGGCCCGTACGGGCTGCGCCCGGCCCGCGCGCGGCCCGTACGGGCTGCGCCAGGCCCGCGCGCGGCCCGCACGGGCTGCGCCAGGCCCGCGCGCGGCCCGTACGGGCTGCGCCAGGCCCGCGCGCGGCTCGGGCCGCCTGCGCGCGGTTCGTCGGGCTGTGCCAGGCCCGTGGGCGGCCCGTTCCTCTCTGTCCCTGAGCTGTTCGCTGTCCCCCGTGCTTCTGACGGTGCCCCACCCCTGCTGCTGCCCGTTCTCCTGAATTAGGGTTTGGGGGTGAGGAGTGTGGGGGTGGCGGTTGTGTGTTACTCCCCTTGCTCCTCCTCCTCCCTGGTCTCCCACTGCTGCAGCTGCCGCTGAGGGGGGTGGGTGTGTGGGAGCCTAGGGTTTAGGGTTTTAGGGGGGTGCGTGGGAGTGGAGCTAGGGTTTGAGCAGTGGGTGTGTGTCGAGGGTGTGGGGCAGTTGGAGGAGGTTGTGTGGAGGTACCTGTCGTGTCGCCTGCAGCGCCTGTAGTCCGTCGCCCTTGCTTCGGTAGCCAGTGAGCCTGCTGCACCAGTCGCCAGTGGGTCCGTTGCTCCTGCCGCTCTTCTATAGCCGCCGAGCCAGTTACTCCAGTAGTCCGTCGCCCTTGCTTCGGTAGCCTCTGAGTCAGCCGCTCCTGTGCCCGTGCCTCTGCAGCTTCAGTCGTTGCCTCCCATCTTCTCTACCTCCACAGCTCCTCCTCCTCCTCACTTGCCCGCTGTGATTAGCTCTAGCTTTGCTTACCTTTGTGAACTCCTGCTCTATACCTGCTTGCTCATTGTACTGATTACAACCCACTTTGGCTATGGGGGTGTGTCAGAATGTTATTCTCTAGCCTGTAGTGGGGTGCTCTATAGTGAGTACAACCCATCTAGGGTTTGCTATATGTATCCTCATTGCTGCTAGTGAACCCCTCCTCTTTTGCCTAAACTTCTCTTGCCTAGCTAGGACTTACCTAGCTATGGCTCCTAACTCTACCTACTATCTTCACATGCACTGCTCTAGGCCTTGTGCCATCTCTGCCTCACTTGCTTACTGCTTGACTTTGCCTTGTACTGTGATCTATATATCTATTCTTACTTATGTATTATTGCTAGAGTGTGATCACTGTACTGCTTGTACTTTCTTATAACTCTGCATGTGAGCTGGCATTGTGGCCCTTTGCTTGTGCTCAGAAAGTGTGGTGGCTTCGTGATCCACCTCAAGCTTTGCTTGTTTGCTTTTCTTGACTGGTCTTGTGACCGCTAGTTATGCTAGGCTGTTGTGGGGCACTCCTTAGAGAGTACAGTAGCTTTAGGTTTTCCTCTTGTACTTTTCGACGTTCTCATCAATCCAACCACCTACATTGCTACTCTCGTAAGGCATGGCCTATGAAACTAGTATCTTAACAGTACTTGCACGTTATACTCAAATTCGTCCAAAAAAAAAATATCTCTACAGATCCAGTGTATTTCTTGATGAAACTGTTGTACGACCACGATGCGATACTATAGTCAGGTGTGGACACTCGCTGTAAGGCCCCTTGGGCTAAATCCGCTAAAGATTAGCGGGGTCGACTAAGTCGATGATGAAACGCGGCAGAAGAATTTGGCGAAAGATGTTATCAAAATAGGCAAAGAAGTTACCAAGTAATAGTCGAATGCGAATTGGTTGATATTGGCGAATGCAAGCAAGGGTGATACAACATGCAAGATCGAATGTCGGAAAGCACTTCGTGGGACTAGGAATTGTAAGGCAAGAAAAGTAGAGTGTCACGTGGCACTAGGAAATCTGAGAAGGATAAGGATAGGGTTGGGAAGTACTGTGCAAAGTGAACAGTATACCCCCCTGTAACACTCGCGAACCAAATGAGAGGGCTTGCAGCTTTTCGTCCGTCAATGGAAGTGACTACGCACGAACCTAGTTTCCAGATCCCCTTTCCTTTTTGGGGTCGTGTCCCCAAACCCTCACCGGATCATTCCTAGTCCGTTTTCCGAATCTCGATCCCGAACCCGATCCGCGGTCCTTGGCGAACAGTTCGACACTCTTCCTAGCCAGCAACAAGGCGCACATAAGGCGTGGGATTTGACGAGTAGATTTAGGCGCGAGAAAACTCCCAATGGCTCTCGTTTTGTCTGCTAGTTCTGCAGCAGGAAGTGGAACGTGGGAAGCTGACAGGTTTCTACAGCAATGGGCGCAGATCCGTTGGTTGGTTTACCGATGGGCGTGCATTCATATGGCTGTCGACGCGCAGCCTCGGCATTCCCGATGTCGTGGGGATGTCGATGTGGGAAAGTACTGCAGGAAGGAAAACGGGCAGAAAACGGGAATTTCAGTGCGTAGAAGCGACAGCAGCAGATTCGGGGCACTGATTTTACCGCCAACAATTCAGGACACACCCACCTGGTTTTCCCGCGCGTTTGATGGCAAGCAAACTGCACACATTCGCCAATTGGCCGACAACCGTCGATCTGCTGGATATCCAGATGTTGATCATTTTGGTGCGTCACACCCACTCACGGGCACAATGCTGCGGGTGGGGTGATGTAGTGGCGAGCAGGAGTGTGAGGTGGCCGCATTCGGAAACGTCAGGTACAGCATTGCAGCTTACTGGCGCAGTTTGCTGTTGCTAGCTGTGCTGCTGGGGACCGTGAGTGATAGTTTGACCCCATTCACAACGACATTCCTTCACGCCAATTCCCTGGCACACGTAGCTGCTGCTGCTGGAGAGCCTGATAGGCTACGAGAGAGGGAATTGACCATTCAGAACGAGTGGTTGACATCAGCCATCGGCACAACCCCCTGCTTCTGGAGAGCTGTGCTGCTCGGGAGTTAGGCAACGAGGGAGAGAATTGACCACACGTTCCGGCGGGACTCCATACTCTCGCCTAGAGTGTCGAGAGCCATGGATCATACCTTGGGCTACTCCCGGGGAGGCAACAGGGGGCGAGACTGGAACCCGGGGAGACGTGGACACTCAGGAGGAGGCAGAGGACGGTGGCGATCCGATCTTGAGACTCAGAATGAGAATCAGAATCAGAGTCAGGGCGGAGGTCGCGGACGCGGTGGGAGTGAGAGAGGGTGGGGAGGAAGAGGAGGAGGAGGAGGGGGAGGAGGGGGAGGAGGGGGAGGAGGAGGAGGGGGAGGAGGAAGAGGGGGACAAGGAGGTTCGTCAAGTTCAGACGGTCAGCAGAGGAGGGGTCCAAGCCTGTGGCCCTTTCTGACAAATGACAGAGTTTTTGCGAATCAATCTCACATGAGGACGTTCGTTCGCGCGATGGAAGCTGAGGATGCCCCAGGTACTTCCGTCTTCTATAGGAGGCCATCACGCGGGGGAAGAGTTGCCCATCACTAGAGTCCTGGTACACCTTTCAACATCCAAAACGTTGCTAATGCCACGGATCTATTTCTATCATTGTCATCCCAACCAACCGTGTTGCAGATCTGGTGATAGTACTGGCTGACGACAAGCTGCACGGCAGGCGGAAGGTGGTCAGCATCTGCCAGGAGGCTGTAGCGTGCGGTCCTTCACGATCCGTAGCTGCTGGGAGTCACACCCAACTCGTATCCTTCCAGGCTCTCATTCTGCCCATGCTCAGCATTTTCTGCCAGGTAACGCCATTCAATTTTGCTTGCAAATCTGCCCTCCAATCTGCTGAACCATGGTGTCGATCTCTGCCCTGTGTCAGATTTTACGTTTCCAAATTATGCTCCTGTGATCCTTCTGCCCTTCATTCTTGAAACGGTTTCTATGCAGCCCGAGTTTTTCAACAACCCCGCATCGAGCAAGGTGAACGTGGCGCGAGCGGCAATCGCGGAGGTCCCAGGCCTGCAGGAGTGCCTTGTGTGCTGCATGCGACTGCTCACTGAATGTGCAGAGATGCGCGATCCGTCACTGGATGATACAGACAGTGTCACAGACTGGGACGTGGCCATCCACGTTATAATCACCTTCTTTAATCTCACGATGGATCGCTTCTACTCCCTGTTCGACGCGGCACAAGCCAGAGCGGACGCTGAACTTCTGGACACGATGGTTGAGATCTGGCAGGTTCAGAAGCCGGTGTTTGATGGCAGGTACCGCAGCCTTTGGTCCACGCTCGACAGGCTGCGAAAGTCGCTGCAGAGACGCCAGCACAGTGAGAGACAGAGGCAGAGGGCGGAGGAAGGCCAGCAGCTGCATGTTGACTTCCCTTCAGGTTTGTTCACGCTGTAGCTGGGCTGCTAGTATGACTGCTTCCATCTGATAAAAGCTGTACATGATGCGTTTAACTTTCGTCTAATGCCAAGTCCGTGACACGTGTGATTCCATCTGCTGCCGCTGCTGCCGCTGTGCTGTGCTGTGGCGTGCATGGGTGTGCAGGAGGTCAGCGTCTGTTCAGCATGCAGGCTGAGGATGGCCCGGGCGAGCTCAGCTTGGAAGGCCGCCCTCGCCACGACAACGACCACATCGAAATCTCAGCTGTAAAATGCTCTCATGTCCTTGGCATGCCATGATATGACAATCATTTTTTATTTCGTTTTTCATGAGGGCTGCGGATAGCCCTGGTGGGCTCACCTAGGGTGGGTGGATGGTCACAGGTGTTTTTATAATACGCTGATACCACATACTAACACCACGACTCCGACACTGGGTAGATTTGCTTCTTGATGGAAACGTTGCTTGTTTTGATAGGTTAATACTATACCTCTCTTGCCCGACTCCAGATCTCTGTGGCTCCAACGATGGACGAGGTGCTCTGCGACGCCGCGCCCTACCTGCCGCACAACCACCCAAGCGAGCCGCACCGGCTGCCTGCTGGCTCAGTGGGGCGCCACGTGGACATTCAATTCCGCCTGCTGCGCCACGACCTCGTCGCCCCCCTCTGGAGCAAGGCGCTCTTCCTCTTCCACCGCCTCACCCACGAGTCTTCCCGCGGTGCGAGCAGCAGCAGGAGCAGCAACAGAGCTGGCATTGGTGGCGACAGGGAGGAGGCAATGGGGCTTCTGAGGGCGGATAGGGATTTGACGAGGGGCCTGACGGATGCGATGAAGGGCGTGGTGGGGTTGTCCTCGGACGACATGGACGTGTATCTGCTAAGGGATGTGCACGTGCTCTCCATCCAGGCGGACCGGCGCAGCGGCGTCTACTTTCTCATTGACTTCCTCGAGCCGCCCATGCCACGCAGCCGGCAAACTCGTGACAGGTAAAGCTCTGGTTGTGTGAGCAAGGAAGGCTTGCTCTTAACCCGGCCAGCCAGCCGAACTTGTGTGGCGGGACAGTCGCAATGCTTGTGATGGAGATGCTTGTGATGGAGATGCTTGTGATGGAGCTGCTTGTGATGGAGATGCTTGTGATGGAGCTGCTTGTGATGGAGCTGCTTGTGATGGAGCTGCTTGTGATGGAGCTGCTTGTGATGGAGCTGCTTGTGATCGAGCTGCTTGTGATGGAGCTGCTTGTGATGGAGATGCTTGTGATGGAGCTGCTTGTGATGGAGCTGCTTGTGATGGAGCTGCTTGTGATGGAGCTGCTTGTGATGGAGCTGCTTGTGATGGAGCTGCTTGTGATGGAGCTGCTTGTGATGGAGAAGGAGTATTCTGCTCAGCAGGCATGCAGCTCATAGTATGCTGCAAAATAGCCTCTTTCCATAATTTCTTGCTGATAGTGTGTGTGTGTGTGTATCCGGTTGTCCCCTCGATCACAATCAGGGTTGAGTTCTGGGAGAACACGCGGAGGCTGCAGAACGGCGCCCTGGTGTGGATCCGAGACATGCAGCCAAGCCCCACTCACCTCCACACCCACACTCAACGCACTCACATGCAGCAACTACTATTGCAGCAGCAGCAGCTGCGAGTGCCACTTCAGTCACCCCATGCAAGAGACACGCCAGCAGCAAGTGACGCTTCCTCCCACCGCCTCATCTTCGCCACCATCACAGCTCGAGACACAAAGAAGCTCGCTGCTGCCCAGCCGCAGATTGGCGTGCAACCATGCGGGGGGAACGGGTTCAGTGCGGACCTGCTGGGGCTGATCGCTCAGGGCAGCAGTCAGGCCACGCAGGTGGTGATGCTGGAGGCGCATGGCAGCTTCTTCGCGTATGAGCCCATTCTGAAGGCGCTGCAGGGCATTTCTGAGGCGTCGCTGCCCTTCGCCGAGTACATCTGTGGGGTCCCTGACGGGGCACCCTGGAGGGGGCCTGGGAGGGCCCCTGGAGCGTGCAAGCTGCCTGCATACATCCGAGGGGACATTGATAGAATTGGAACTTAACTGATTGATTGATAAGGAAGGCACGAGGCCTTAAGTACAAACACGGTTGGGTTGAGCAAAGCTAGGGAAAGGATGGGATGGGAATCCTAGCAAATCTCCAATTGGTGAGTTGGCAGATTTGCAGGATTACGAGGGAATCCCAACCAGATAGGGTTGGGATTACAAATCTACACCCAACCTACAAAGTAACCTAACCGATATAGAATATAGTACAAAGTGTTGACTGACTATTTCTAACACACCCCCTAGGTTGCCTGCATACAGCTCTGCCTCACAGGTCGACAGTGAGACGGAAGACGACCGAGTGGAGCGCCAACTGACAACCCCACTGCCAAGGGTAAAGCAATACCCTTGGGAAGAGCGCCGATAACTCTGGTCATCAGCATAGGACGAGTCACTGTACCCCTCAAGGCGAACAGGGGAAGAGCCGCCAAGAGTGAGCACATAGTCCTGTGTGCCTTTGAGATAGCGGAGGACCCGCTTGGCGGCAGACCAGTGGTGGCTCGTGAAGCGACCAGGTGCAACGTAGCGAGACAAGACACTGACTGGATAGGCCAAGTCTGGTCGAGTGCACATCATCGCGTACATGAGGGAACCAACGAGCTCGGGGTAAGCCTCATCGCAGGGCTCAGGTGAGGGAACAGAGGGTGCAGTGAGTTGGTGCTGCAGAGAGAGTGGGGTGGGCATTGAAGCTGCTTCCTGCATCTTGAACCTTGTCAGAACGTTGTTGATGTAGAACTTCTGCGAGAGGGTGATGGTGCGGGCCGTGCGATCACGTGTGATTTCCATGCCCAGATAGTTCGTCAGCTTCCCAAGATCCTTCATGGCCAGCTTCTCACCAAGTGCGGCTTTGACTGCTGCCAGCTCAGTCTGATCCTTGGTGACAAGGATCATGTCATCGACATAAACCAAGATGAAGAAACGGGATGGTGTTGCTCGAATGAAGAGGCTGGGGTCAGAGGTGGATGGGTGAAAGTCGAGGGACCCTAAGGTGCTCTTGAGTTTGTTGTGCCATTCCTGGGGTGCTTGCTTGAGGCCATATACTGGTCGATTCAGCTTCCATACAGTGCCTGGTGGAAAAGGAGCTGGAAATCCTTCGGGCCGCTCCATGTAGATTTCCTCTCGAAGGATCCCTTGCAGAAACGCAGAAGACACATCCATGCAGTCAACCTCCATGTCATCTCGAGCGGCCACATCGAGAAGGGTGCGCAGTGTGGGAGGTTTGGCAGTGGGAGAGAATGTCTCAAAGAAGTCCAGTCCACGCTTTTGGGTAAATCCCTTGGCACAGTACCGGGCTTTGAAGACAGGAAATTCGCCTGGAAGTTGTTTCACCCGGAAAACCCATTTTCCCTTCACAATGTTGACGCCGGAGGGAGGAATGATATCTGTGAAAGTCCCTGTGTGAATGAAGGCCTCACACTCTGCGATAATGGCCCCTATCCACTGAGCGGAGTTAGGACCAGAAACTGCTTCAGCATAGGTGAGAGGTGTGGGGATGGAGGGGTTGTCTGAGAAGTTGAGGGTGGGAGATTCTGCGATATCTGGAAAGAGAGAGCAGAGCGCGTGTATGGCTGAGTCAATGTCAATCAGCTCCTCATGTCTGTCCTCAAGAAGGGAGGGCATGAGCGAATAATCACCCCCGATAGGAGGAGGATTGAGAGAGACACGAATGGAAAGGGAAAGAGGCTTGGGAGCTTTGTGCGAGCGGGTGCGACCAGCGATGGGGGAGGGAGGCGGAGCTGGAGGAGGAGAAGCAGGAGGTGTAGTGGCAGCATCAGGAGCAGCAGCTGAGTCGGGAGCAGGAGCCAGATCAGGAGTAGGAGGTGGAGCAGGAGCAGGAGCAGGAGGACGGCGTTGGTAGGTTTTGAGAGGAATGGACTCGGGGGCGGGAAGGAGCGGGGGAGACTGCGTGGTGCTGGATGGGGAAGCGGGTGACGGGGGGTCGAAAACTGTGGAGGGAGCGGGAAGAGGAGGAGATGGAGTGGTGGCAGGAGGAAGGATGTCAAAGTCAGCCCATGTTAGAGAAAGAGGAGGAGGAGAAGGAGAAACTGTGGAGGAGGGGTAGAATGGGTGGGATTCATCGAAGAAAACATCTCGGCTGCGATAGAGTTTGTTGGTGGTAGGATGGAGGAAGAGGTAGTCTGGTGAGTCCAAGTTGTGCCCGAGGTACACGCACGTGATTGTTTTCGGAGCAAGCTTGCCGCCAGCTGCACGACGGGCTTGGGAGTTGAGGAGGACATAGGAGGTGCACCCCCATACACGAAGAGGGCGGACGGACGGCTTTTGACCCGTCCACAGCTCTGCGGGGGTGGTGTGGGTGTGGTGAGGATGAGGATGGAGATTGTGGAGGGCGGCAGCATGGAGCATGGCGTATCCCCAAAGAGAGGGAGGGGCGGAAGAATGAGTGAGGAGGCAGCGAGCAATCTGCACCAGGATGCGGTTTCGGCTTTCAGCAACACCGTTCTGTTGAGGGCTGTCTGGGAGAGTGAAGGTCTGTTGGATACCCTCAGTAGAGCAGAAAGCTTTGAGAGTCTTGTTGCGGAATTCACCGCCACCGTCAGAGTGAAGAAACTTGATTTTGGTTTTGAAGTGTGAATGAGCCTGCCTGGCCCATTCCATGATGATGGCTGGGGCTTCAGACTTGGCGGTGAGAAGGTGAATGGACACATAGCGGGAATAGTCATCAACGATGACAAGGAAGTAGAAGTGTCCGCCACGGGAACGAACAGGAGCTGGACCCCAAAGGTCCATGTGTACGCGATCGAGAGGTGCGGTAGAGATGGACTCAGTGGGAGGATGGGGCTGTTCCCGAAGCTTGCTCTGTGCACAGTCAAGGCAAGGCGGTCCAGAAAGAGAGGGGGGTTGTGGAAGTGTGGCGGGCAGTCCATGTAGGAGTTGCTTGGTGGCAAGGTCGGAAAGTGCGCGGAAGTTGATGTGGCCGAGGCGGTTATGAAATAGCATAGTCTTGTCAGTGAGGAGGCGGCAGTGACATGAGGGGGAGTCTGAGGATGGAAGCGGAAGGTTGGTGAGGGAGCATGTTTGAACGGGAGGTACAACTAGTGTGTACAGGTTGTTGGAGTTGAGGGTGAAGCGGGCAAGATGGAGTCCGGTTTTGGCGTCAAACATGTCACAGTAGTCAACATCATTGGGAAAGATGGTGATCACGCCTGCGTGTTGGATTTCCCGCTGTGCAAGAAGGTTGTAGCGGAGGGTTGGGGCACAGATGCCAGTGACGGTGCCAGATGGGAATGCTGGACAGGAAACTGTGGAGGAGCCATGGCATTGGATGGAGAAGCTAGAATCTGCTCCAAGGAGTGAGGTGGGAGCCTGATAGGGAACGAAGGCGGTTTGGTCTTTAAGCACTGTGTGGGTGGCACCACTGTCTAGTATGAACTCGATTCCCTGTGTGGTTGAAACACCGATGTACTGCGACCCCTTCTCATTAATAAGACCAGCACCAGAGAACAACAGGTTAAGGCGAACATCAGATGGGGCGCTAGCAAATGCCTGAGCAGGTTCCTCCAATGCCTCGACCTGGTTCACGCGACGGGGTGGTGCCCAGTTGGGAGGGCGCTTGTCCTTGGAGACACCATGGACGTCATACCACTCGTCATCTCGCTTCTTGAAGCAAGTGGCCTCAGGGTGGTTGGTGCCGTTGCATTTCTGCCCCGCACGTGGACCCTTCCTAATGAGGTACTGGCATGGGGGAAAGGAGTTGCGCCTCTGGCCCTGCTGGGAACGGAATGGAATGCCAGGGGAGTAGCGCACAGCATTGACTGATGCCTGAGCTGCAAGGTCCTTTTCCGCAGAGAGAAGGGCCGAAGCGACTTTCTCGAAGGTGAGTTCCTTGGTGGGGAGCTGCTTGAGCATGGAACTGGTGACGTTGTAGGCCGGGGTGAGTCCGACGAGAAGCCCAGCAGCAGGTGCCTGTTCGGGGAAGGTGATCCCAATGTCCTTGAGCTCCTCATGGATGTTGCGGATTTCAGAGATGTAATCTGCCATGCCCGGGCATTCCTCAAGGCGGATTTGGAACATGCGAGGAATGAGGATTGCAACTCCCACGGCAGTTTTGTCATGAAAACGATCCTGGAGGTACTTCCAAATGTCATGCGCAGAGCGGAAGGTGCGGTAGGACTTGACTAACTCAACTGGGGTGGTGGTGATGAAAACCCTAATCACTGCCGCATCCGCCTGCTCCCAGAGACTGAAGTCCGTCTCATACTTGGTGGTCTTAGCATCGAAAGCGCTCTTGGCTGTGGGAGTGGCGCCTTCACCGAGAGGATCGGGAGGGAGAGGCATCTTCCCCTTGCCACGGTTGAGGAGGATGTCCTTGAGACAAATCCCCTTGAGCTCCGAGCTAAGGAGGTGCTTCTCCACTCCATAGCACCACTCCCCGAAATTGGTGCTCGTGTCGTTGGGAGCGAGGTTAAGGATGATGAGGTTTTCGACGAGAGTGGAAGTAGAAGTTGCCATTTCGCGCGGAGCGCAGCGCTAAAGTCTCCGATTTCGGCAATTTTGGCGATTTTGGAATTTGAGGAAGTACGAAACGCGATTTCGGCAATAGAATGCCCGTAAAATACCCTGTTATACTGCTTCGTCGATGCCCCCTGTTCTGCTTCGCTGCTGCCCCTGTTCCGCTTCTCTGCTGCGCCGCTGACCTGTTCTGCTGCGCCGCTGACCTGTTCTGCTGCGCCGCTGACCTGTTCTGCTGCGCCGCTGACCTGTTCTGCTGCGCCGCTGACCTGTTCTGCTGCGCCGCTGAACCTGTTCTGCTGCGCCGCTGAACCTGTTCTGCTGCGCCGCTGAACCTTTTCTGCTGCGCCGCTGAACCTGTTCTGCTGCGCCGCTGAACCTGTTCCGCTGCGCCGCTGAAAACCTGTTCCGCTGCGCCGCTGGACCTGTTCCGCTGCGCCGCTGAAAACCTGTTCCGCTGCGCCGCTGGACCTGTTCCGCTGCGCCGCTGAAAACCTGTTCCAAGTTAAGAAGATGCGAAAATTTCGACGGAGATTTGAAAAACCAGAGGCTTACGATGAAGGAAGTCGAAAGCTGAAAATGTCGCCGTTGAAAAACGAGAAGCGTGATGAAGGAAGCCGAATGCGTGCTTGACCGGAGCGACGATGTGAAGTTTCTGAAATACGCTAAGCGTAGGAGCCGGGAGCCGAAATAGGCATAGCCTAGAAGGAGAGAACCATCGGGACGCCAAGGATCGGATTCCGCGTGAGCGGAATTTACTAGCTCTGATACCATGATAGAATTGGAACTTAACTGATTGATTGATAAGGAAGGCACGAGGCCTTAAGTACAAACACGGTTGGGTTGAGCAAAGCTAGGGAAAGGATGGGATGGGAATCCTAGCAAATCTCCAATTGGTGAGTTGGCAGATTTGCAGGATTACGAGGGAATCCCAACCAGATAGGGTTGGGATTACAAATCTACACCCAACCTACAAAGTAACCTAACCGATATAGAATATAGTACAAAGTGTTGACTGACTATTTCTAACAGACATGAGGTGGGTGCGATGGGGTGGGGGAGAAAGAAAAGTGGATAAAAGAGGAGAGGGTGGGGAAAGGAAGAGGAGGGGACAGAAGGTCCAACCAATGTATGTATCTGCTGGAGGATAAAGCATTTTTTGTTTCCTCCCTTCCTCTCCCTCCCTTCCTTGCAGGTACCACTTGAGCCTGCTGCTCAAGACTAAGGGATCATCCACCTCCCAGCAGGCACAGACCAGCCCTCAGATTGCACGAGAGGACGAGTTAGCGATGAGCAACGTGATGATCGCCAGCCTGTGTTGTGTGTTTCCTTGGCAGGTACGACTTGAGCCTGCTGCTCAAGACCAAGGCCCAGCAAACACAGATCGCACCGGAGGACGAGTATGCCATAAGCAACGTGGCGATCGCCAGCCCCACCGCATTCCCCATGGATACCATCTTGCGCTGCACGTCGCTGGACCTGCCCCAAACTGCGGCGCTCCATGCTGCCCTCACTCAGGAGTTCGCTCTGCTGCAGGGCCCTCCAGGAACTGGCAAGGTGCGTGAGCTGAAGGCCCGTCTCTCGCTCTCGCTTCTGAACATCACGCCGGAAGAAATTAAGCTACTTCTGTCCCTTTGAGTAACAGGGATGGTGTGGTGTGTTCCATGGCAGACGTTCGTGGGGATAAAGCTGGTGGAGATTCTGCTGAGCAATGCGTTCAAGGGCACCTCTGAGGGGCATGTGTCTCGAGGCAGGGAGGCGGGCAGTGCCATGGGGCCCATCCTGTGCGTGTGCTTCACCAACCATGCTCTGGATCAGTTCCTGGAAGGCATCATTGCCAGCGGCATCAAGAACGTGAGTCGATTGATTGCTGCACCAACACACTGTTCGGTTGTGTGCAAAACAAAAACAAAGTTCATTACTTGAGGCAGAGAGGTCCGGAGATGGCATCAAGAGCGTGAATTTAGAATGAGTGCCACATGTCTTTCACCGAACGGTTAGGAGTTATTTCCTGAGCGTCTGTTGTGGTTCTTGGCGTAACGTGGGTTCTGTAGCTCGTGCTGGGGTCACTGGCATGTCGCTTCTACCACCCTCTGTGATTTCGTGCAGTGTCCTTGGCTGAAACTCTGGCTGTAGATCTTATGTGTTACACAGGATGTGTGGTTCTTACATGTGTGGTTCTTGTCGTGCCATGCGTCATGGGCAGGTGGTGCGAGTGGGAGGAAGGTGCAAGTCGGAGGTACTGCAGGAGCACAACCTCCCCAACATCATTCGCAGCTGCACTGTGGAGCGCAGCCCAGGTGCGCACCACAGCACAGCACTGATTTGAAACTGAGATGGATGTTCGAGATCTTGAGACGCAATGGAAACTTGTAATAGAGCAACTTGGGTTGTGAAAATGATGAGTCATTTCCAGTATCTTAACAAGTCATGTATGCGGGGTCTTGTGTGTGTGTGTGTGTGTATGTGTGTGTGAGTATGTGTATGCTTATGTGTGTGTGTGCGTGCGCACGTGAGTGTGTGTGTGGATGCGCACATGAGTGTGTGTGTGTGTGTGCGTGTTTGTATGTGCGCGTGTGTGTGTGCGTGTGTGTGTGTGTTCTTGTCTGTGTGCGTGCGTGTGTGTGTGCGCGCGCGCGCGCGCGTGTGTGTGTGTGTATGTGCGTGCGTCTCTGTGTGTGAGCAGCATACCGGCGCTCAAACTACGAGGTGAACAGCAAGCTGGGCGAGGTGGAGGAGGTGATCAGCACGTACAGCGATGCTCTGCAGCAGCGCACCAGCAACACAGCAGCCGTCACGTGGCGCTCCATCACCGCCCACCTCATGGCCAACCACCCTGTTTTCTTCCTCGCGCTCCGCCCCACCACCACGGTAGACAGCGACGGGTTTCAGGTGCGTGGAAAGGTGGATAAAGAAAAGGGTGCATGTGTGCGTGAGTAGAGTGTGTTTTGAGTCGGCGAAATACACCTGATGGCCAGCCATCCTGTTCTCTTCCATCCTCGCGCTGCATGGCACCAGCTCGGCAGGCAACGACGGGGTCGAGGTAAGTGGGTGGGTGGAAGAGCGGACGGGTGCATTCCAAGTCTACCCCCGATACACCTCCCTGGCCATCCAACCTGTGTGACAACTGACGATGCGAGGGAGGGTGTAGTTGCAAATCACCCCTATTTGGAATCACCTCGCTGGTTGTCGTTCTGGGTTTCTCTTCCTTCAGTTTTTCTTTTGGAGAAACAAAGCTACCCACTCGTGGACGTGTCGTTATTCTGCTCCTGCGACAAATACCGCCCCAAATTACTCTTGATTTCCTGCCTTATTCTGGCAGGATATGGGTTGTGGCAAGTGAATCCATTGTGCTCATTTCCTTTAGAACGTGCATTGTCTTTAGAAATCGGAACATTTCTTTTCATGGACATGTCAAAACATGAGGCCTCCCCTGGTTCCTTTCCTGCCCACCGCACCGCTGCTCGTGGCTCTGTTCCCTTGGCTATTCACTTACCAGCACGTGGGTCAAAGCAACTGGACCCGGTGGAAGCGAGGCCTTGCTGCGTCAAGAGGAGGGAGGGAAGGTAGAGTGCCAAGAGGGACAGGAGGGACAGGAGGGGCAGGAGAGCTGGGTTTGGAGGAGGAGGACCTCTCCCATGCGTTTGACGACCTGGGCGTTCACCACTGCATGCGAGGCCCAGGCACTGATGAACCGCACGGTGGTCCTGGCAGCTGGAGAAATGATAGAAATCAAGGCAGCCGGGGGAACCAAACCAGCAGGGGGGATGAGGGCAGCAGGCAAGCGCACGGGAGCATGGGGGGCGATGAGGAGGAGGGTGAAGGGGAGGGGGAGGAGGAGGAGTGGGTGGGAACGGAGGTGGATGAGGCGAGTGACCGGGAGGTGGGGGAGCTTCTCAGGGTGGCGGACCCGTGGGCAACGAGTGGGCGGGAGAGGCGGAAGCTGGTGGCGGTGTGGGTGGGGGAGGTGCGAGCCACTGCTGCTGCTGCCATCGAGGCCGAGGTGGACAAGTATGCCAGGTATGGCCCGTGCTGGTGCTGGTGTGAAGGCAGGTGGTGTGGTGTGAAGGGCGGTGCTGGTGGTGTGAAGGGCGGTGCTGGTGGTGTGAAGGGCGGTGCTGGTGGTGAGTGTAGGCTGCGTAGTGGCCGGCCCGTGATGATGAAGGTAGGCAACGGTTCCAACAGGGGAGGTGCGCGCCTCTATTAAGGGACAGGTTGAAAGTTTGTGACTTTGTGGTGGTGCTGGTGTTGAAGCTAGGTGATAGAGTTGGGAGGACGATGTTTCTTGTGTGTGCCTGGCTTGTTACCGTGCGCTTCCTGCTTGCATGTGACTTGCTTCCATGTGTGATTGAGCATGCAGGAAGGTGAGGGAGCGCAGTGAAGTGCAGCATGTGGTGGGTATGACCTGCAAGCTTGTCCCACACAGCAAACCACTAAGCTCTTCTGCTTGTGCATTTGCCTTCTGCGTCTGCATCTGGTGTGTGCAGGAAGGTGAGGGAGCGCAGTGAGCTACAGCAGGTGGAGGACCTACAGGTGCCGAGGAGGGCGCAGGTGGTGGGCATGACCACGTCCGGGGTGGCCAAGATGCAGCGCCTCATTACGGCACTCGGCCCACGAGTCATTATCGTGGAGGAGGCTGCAGAGGTGCTGGAGGCGCACATCCTCACGTCGCTCACCCCGCAGACCCAGCACGTCATTCTCATAGGTATGCCGTGGGCTGCTCGTGTGGTCGCGGTTGGGTTGGGTTTGAGGTTGGGTTTGAGGTTGGGTTTGAGGTTGGGTTGTGGCTGCATGCACGCTGTCATCATTGTGGAGGAGGCAGGTGAGGTGCTGGAATCTCACATCTCACATCTCACATCTCACATCTCACGTCCCTTACCCCGCACACACACCACATCATCCTCATAGGTAAGCCTTGGGCAGCTGGTGTGGCTGGCCATGGTCGAGTTAGCAGTTGCACATTACTATCAGTGGATTCTCTTACCAACAACAGGCTTCCTCCTGCAACTTCCTCTCATTTTCTTCCACTCTTCTTTGATTCTTCGTTCTGAAATGGATTGGCAGGCGATCACCTGCAGCTGCGGCCCAAGGTGGAAGTCACGAGCTGAGCAAGGACTCCTTTGTTCGTCGCTCCATCACTTTACTAATTCCATTTGCCTCTACTATTCCTCTCTGGAATACGACAGGCGACCACAAGCAGCTGCAGCCACCGCCAAAAGTGGAGGTGTAGGAGCTGAGAGCAGGCTCACCCGACCCCCATTCATCCCCTACCCATTCTTGTGCCCCACTCGGCCCCACCATTCTTTCAGGCGACCACAAGCAGCTGCGGCCCAAGGTGGAGGTGTACGAGCTGAGCAAGGACTCCCACAAGGGCTTCGACCTGGACGTCTCTCTCTTTGAGCGCCTCGCGCTCTCCCGCCAGATCCCCGTCTACACCCTCGCCACGCAGCGCCGCATGCGCCCGGAAATCGCCGACCTTGTTCGCTATACCATTTACCCGGACCTGAGGGACCACCCGTTCGTGCAAGGGTATGCATGTAGCATGCATGCGCATGTGCCTCTCGTCTGTGTGCTGTCACATCAGCTTTCACGTAACTGATATGACCTGATCCGTTACACCATCTATCCTGATCTGAGGGACATTATGCACCGCATGCGGGGTGGTCCCTCAGTTCATGGCACATCGACCTTGTTGCCATGTACCGTTACTCCTCTTTCTTCATCACAGCACGTGCGTGGCATGGTGCTTCCTCCACCCACATATAAACAACCATTCGCCCGTGCATCCATCCCCTCTCAACCTCACTCAGGTACCCAGACGTGCGGGGCATGGCAGTCAATCTGCACTTCTGGGACCACGACAGCCCTGAGAGCGGCCGGGACGACCCGGATGGAGGCAAGTCCAAGTCCAACGCAGGGGAAGCAGCCATGGTGGTGGCCCTCGCCACGTACCTGCTGCAGCAGGGGTACGCAGGAGGAGAAATCACCATCCTCACGCCCTACGTGGGTCAGCTGCTGAAGCTGCGCCAGGCGCTTTCCCAGGTGGTGGATGTGCGCCTGGGGGAGGGCGATGCTGAGGAGGTGGAGAAGGTAGAGGACAAGGCGGGTACTGGGGGAGGTGGAGCTGGGGGAAGGGAGGCTGATGGGGAGGCTGCGGGGGCTGAGGTGGGGAAGGGGAAAGGACTGGGGCTGGAGCTTGCTGCACCGAAGGCGACCATGGCGAATCTGAAGGATGCAGTGCGGCTGGCAACTGTCGACAAGTAGGTTTGGCCGATGGAAAGAGGAGATACTTGTTTCCTTGTGTGAGGTGCCTTGCTCGTGTGGAATAACAGTTTAGTTCTATTCTAACACATTTCGAGGTTATTTGTGTGCGTGCAGTTTCGTGGGCGACAAGAGCACGCTGATTACAATTTCTGTGCGGTCTTGCTTGCCCAAACGGATATTAAAAAACTTTCGCTTCACCTTTTCTGGTTATTTTCTTGATCGAGCTCATAATCCTTTTCCCCTCATTTCATGGATGGATGGGGTGTGCAGTTTCCAGGGCGAGGAGAGCACGGTGATCATCATCTCCCTCGTGCGCCACAAGCCGGACGGCGACATTGGATTCCTCAAGAGCCCCAATCGCACCAACGTGCTGCTCTCCCGCGCCAAGCACGGCATGTACATCATCGGTGCATGTGGCATGTGGGTAGCTGGTGAGTGCATGGCATGTGTATTTGTTGGTGTATGCATGGCATGGCGTGTGTATCATTCCAAAGAGGTTGCATACATGATGTTCTGTGTGACTGGGAACCATCGACATGCTGCAGAGCAGAGACGATCTGACTGTTGCGTGTGGGATGTTCACACATGCTGACACAGGGACACACGTCTAGATCGCAAACTTACACTCCATTCCCCTTCCCTCCTTGTCTCTTCTTCCTGCAAATCCTCTATTCGAGAGCAGGCAACGCCAGCAGCATGTGTGCATGTACCTCCAAGGCCTCACTGTGGCCGCAGATCATGGGCATGCTGGACAGCCGGGCGCGCGTGCAGAGGTTCATCCCGCTGCGCTGTGCGAGCCACCCCGACACGGTGACGCACATCCAAGGCACGGGGGAGTTCAAGGAGAAGGCCAGTGAGGGCGGCTGCTCGCAGATGTGCAGCTTCCGACTCACTCCCTGTGGCCACACCTGCCCCCGCAGGTCAGAATTGAACCATGATGTTCCGTGCATTATCATTGTATCAACTTCGTCTCTGTATTAGCATCCTGGTCTCTTAGCTCTCATGTTGCGTCCTCCCTTTCCATGTTCTCCACATTCATTGTTTCCTAAATTTGCCCCCCTAAGAGGCACGTCAAGGAGGCAAAGGCTCTCTTCTGCCTTCCTTCACTTAACAGGTGCCACGCCGACGATAGCACACACACCGACTTGTTCTGGCGCAAGGAGGGCAACTGACAGAAGCCAGCCTCTGCAGGAGTGGCCACACCAGCACAAGTGCTCTGCAAACATCACAACAACACCCCTCCGTTTTCACCTTCACCCACAGGTGCCATGCGGACGACAGGGCACACGCCACCACGTTTTGCGCCAAGGAGTGCAACCGCATCCGCCCACTGGACGAGTGCCCTCATCAGCACACGTGCCCCAAGCAGTGTGGCGAGAACTGTGGGCCCTGCATGGTCACCATTAGGGAGGTCACTCTCCCGTGCGGCCATCAGGCCTCCAGCGTCCCCTGCTTCAAGGCACAAAAGCCCTCTTCCATCTACTGCTGGTGGGTTCTTCTTTTCGCACCTGGATGCGTTTCACACTAGGCAAGCTAAATGTCAGGATTTTCCTTTCCACGCCCTTGCCTTCCTCCCACCCTTCCCTGCCTGTCTTTTCGCCCTTGCATACCTGCCGGCCTTTGCCTGTCTCCCGCCATTGACTCTTTTCGTGCGTTGCCTTTTCCCTGGCTATGCCTTTTCCCTGCCGTGCCGCTTTCCTGCCCGTACCCCTTCCTGCCCGTACCCCTTCCCGCCCGTACCCCTTCCTCCCCGTGCCCGTGCCATGTACTTCCATGAGTGCCTTGTATGGCTGGCTTGTCTCACCTGCCTGCCCTCTCACCCATTCCCACCTGCTCTGGTCGCCGTTCTATCTCGTATTCGCTTCTCTATTGCAATCTGATCCGTCGCATTCAACGGTTTCAGTGCTTGACGCTTCACTTGCAGATGCTGCTCTTGGTCCCACACCCCCCTCATGACCTCCCTTGTCCCTTCGCCCCCTCTACTTCCTATGGCGGCAGGAAAACGGTGGAAGTCACCATGCCGCTGTGCGGCCACAGGCAGCAAGTCATGTGTGGCGAGGCGGCCACCACACTCACCAGCCCCAAGCGCTGCACCGCGCGCTGCGGAACTCTCCTCTCAGACTCCTGCGGCCACGCCTGTCGCTCCCTCTGTGGCCAGTGCATCGTTGCTCCAGATGCTAACACAGACCATGGCCTGGGCTTGCAGCAGCACCAGCAGCGGTTGGAGAGAAAGCACAAGGAATGCACGCAGCCATGCAAACGCGACCTCCCCTGCGGCCACCTCTGCCCGGACCCCTGCCACCTCGGCAAACCCTGCAAGCCCTGCACCAAGAGGTGCCTCGTGACCTGTCAACACAGCTCCTGCCCCCAACCCTGCCACCGGACCTGCTCTGCCTGCGCCGAGCCTTGTGGGTGGAGCTGCAGGCACCAGGGACGGTGCTCCCTGCCCTGCGGTGCCCCCTGCAACCGCCTCCCGTGCGACCAGCGGTGTGACAAAAGGCTCTCGTGCGGCCACCAATGCCCGTCTCTCTGTGGCGAGAAGTGCCCTTCTCAGGCGTTTTGCACGGTTGAAGGGTGTGGGTCGAAGAAGAAGAGGGAGATGAGGGTGGATCTAATTACATGGGAGACGCTGGGGGAGATTGATCCCAACGACAGCCCTTTGCTTGTGCTGCCATGCAAACATCCTTTCACTGTCGATTCCCTCGACGGCTACCTGGGGCTCAGCCAGGTCTACCAGGAGTCAAAAGGTGCTTCTGGTGGCTGCAGTGCGGTTGGAGGCGGTACGGACGCATCGGCAGGCAAGTGGGTGGCGGTGCGGCCTTTTGGCGATGCCAATCTGGCCGCCCTCAAGAGCTGCCCGGACTGCCGCCAGCCCATCACAGGGCTGCGCCGGTATGGCAGGATGGTGAACAGGGCTCTGCTGGACGAGTCAGAGCGCAAGTTCGCCCTCAGCTGCATGGCCGACCAGCAGCAGCTCCAGCACAAGCTGTCCACGCTGAGCCAAGCTCTGTCTGCATGTCCAGAGGCTGCTCCCTCCAGGCAGCTGGAGGAGCTGTCGCAGGCTGCGACTGTCCTTGTGGCGGAGGCAAGCAAGGTGCGACGCACTGCATTGGATCCGCCCACCCAGCAGGCCTACCAGGCTTCTGTAGCTGCGCTGCAGAGAAAGCACCTCCGGTTGGGATCATTGTCGTTCAGAGCAGCACGGTTGCCTGCAGATTCGCCTGCACGTTCGCATGTGTCAGCATGGGAGGAGGAGTGCCAGCTGCTGTATGTCCCCCAGCCAGACCCCTGGCCTCTCTGTGAGGCGCTCATGCTGCTGGGGAAGGCCTACCAGTTGCTTATGACTGCGAATTTCCTCCACCTGCGCTGCCTGCTGAGAGAACTCCGCGATGTGGCTGGTCGGACTGACAAGAACAGTACAGTTAGAGCAACCTCTTTGGCCCAGCGGGTGGGGGATTGCAGGGAGGTTGTGCGTAACGCGCTGGGGGATGCAGAGAGGCATGTGGGGGAGGCGGTGGAGTGGGCTGGCAGGCGCAAGGCGCCTACCTGAAGGCAAGGGGGAGGCTGGAGATGGTTGATGTGCTCCGAGCGTTCGTGGAAGGCATGATGGTGGAACGCCTCCTCTCAACCTCCCCTGCTGGTCTTGTAGGTTCCCCCTTTTCTCTCTCTCATCCCCTCCCTCCCATATCTCTGCCTCCCCTCCCCATTCTGCCCTTTATATGGTTTCCTTTGTTTGCTTGTTATTTTTCTTCTCTGAATGTATTTCTTTCCCCACTTGTGGGCTTGATGACTCATGGTGGTTCACATGTGTCCTCTGATGGCAGCATGCGCCAAAGGAACAGCAGCTGGAGTATCTCAAGAGGGCCAAGACCCAGTGCCACATCGTGCTAGAACATCAGCTAACATCAGACACAAAGGACGACGACCTTGTGCTGAGCGCTCGGAAAATGCTGGGGGACTTGCGTGATTTGGAAGCATCTGTTCGCGACAGCCCTCGGTACTTTGCGGTGACCGAACGCGAGAAGGCTGATGTATTTAAGGCGATAGGTCTGGGAGGGGGTCATTGGTACCGGTGCAGCAATGGGCATGTGTATGCAATTGGGGAGTGTGGCGGGGCAATGGAGGAGTCGAGCTGCCCTGAGTGTGGAGCGGTGGTGGGTGGAACGGACCATACGCTCAGAGAAGGTAACGATAGGGCCACTGGCTTCTTCAACTAGGCTTGATTGAAGCTATGGGCTTGGGAGGGAACCATTGGTATTGATGCTGCAATGCAAGGCCCTCATATCGTCTAAGGGTTGCGGAGCTAAGTGCTCGAATCACCTAATTACCCGATTCTTGATGTAAACAATATGTTCGTGCAGGGCCTCATATTGATTTTAGGGTACCTTGTGTCAAAATGTTATGATGCTTATATTGTGTAGGCTGTAGTGGGGTAGCCCATAAGGGGTACAACCTAATTAGGGTTAGTACTTGTACCCACTTTGATCTTACTTCATCCATTCTCGTTCAGTATTCTGACATGGTTTCAGAGCAGGACCGTTTTTTGTTTTTTAAGGCCCACCGAATAGTTCCCTGCCCGTAGCGCGTTACCCTGCCCGTAGCGCGTTACCCTGCTCGTAGCTCCCTACCCTGCCAGTCGCGCTGCCCCACCAGTCGCGCCGCCCTGCTGGCCACGCGCCGCCCTGCTAACTGCCGCGCCGCCCTGGCCTGCCCGTCACGCCGCCCTGCTGGCTGCCGTGCCGCCCTGCCCTGCCTGTCGCCCTGCCCTGCTGGCCGCGCGCTGCCCTGCCCTGCCCGCGCGCCACCCTGCTGGCCGCCGCGCCGTCCTGCCCTGCCCGCGCGCCGCCCTGATTGCCGCCGCGCTGCCCTGCCCTGCCCGCGCGCCGCCCTGCTGGCCGCCGCGCCGCCCTGCCCTGCCCGCGCGCCGCCCTGCTGGCTGCCGCGTTGCCCTCCCCTGCCCGCGCGCCGCCCTGCTGGCCGCCGCGCTGCCCTGCCCTGCCTACGCGCTGCCCTGCACTAGCCGCGCGCTGCCCTCTCCTGGCCGTTCGCCGCCCCACCCTCCCCTGCGCGCTTCCCTAGTACCCGCGCGCCGCCCTGCCCGTCGCGCCGTCCTGCTGCCTGCGCGCCGCCCTGCCTTGCCTCCGTGCTGCCCTACTCGCCGCGTGCCAACCTGCTGTGCCCGCTATGGCTTCTTTCAGTGTTCTCACCTTCGATCCTGAGGGCCGTCCGATCCAGTTTGAGACCTGGCTAGACGACTTACAGCTGTGCCTACAGAGCGAGTCTAGGGACGGCGTTTGACCACACGTCTGGGACCTCTCTCGCTCCTCCCGAGACAGCTGACAGTGCGACTCGCTCACAGTGGCTTACCCGTGACGCTACTGCTCGCCTAGCCGTTCGCAACCACCTGCCGTTAGCCGAACGCGCGCACTTTGGCCAGCACAATACTGCTAAAGCACTGTTCGATGCTGTAGTCGCTCGTTACTCCTCCCCTGCCACTGCTGCTCTCGGCCGACTTATCCTGCCCTACCTTTTTCCCGAGCTGTCAGCCTTTCCCACAGTCGACGACCTCATCACCCACCTTCGCACTAGCGACACTCGCTACCGCGCCACGCTTAAAACCAAGTTTCCATATAAGAACCCCCCCCCCCCCCATGTACATCACTCTCTACTTCATCGTCACCCGCCTCCCCGAATCTCTTAGCGCAGTCAGGGACCTCCTTCTCGCCCTTGACCACACGGACCTCACTGTCGACCTGCTCGAGAAGCACCTCCTTGCAGCTGAGACTAGCATAGTCGCCGTAGGTGCTGCTCGTGGCACTCCTCGCACTCCCTTCTTTGAGGGTGTTCCCCCTCCCCCCTTGCCCCCACTTTCGCCTCTGCTGCTGCTGTTGACTTCCTTCGTGATGAGGTGGTCGGGGCTGCGTCTGCTCCTAGTGGGAGGCGCCACATCCGCAAGGGCAAGGGAGGCAAGAGTGGTGGGGGTGGCAGCGGTGGAGGCGGTGGTGGAGGCGGTGGAGGCGGTGGAGGTAGCGGTGGTGGCGGTGGGAGTGGTGGTGGGAGTGGAGGCGTCGGTGGCGGCGGTGGTGGCGGCATTGGGAGTGGTGGCGGCGGTGGTGGAGGCAGTGGGAGTGGTGGCGGCGGCAGTGGTGGCGGTCGGGGTGGAGCCGTTCAGAGGGGAGGTTCTGGCGGTGGCCAGCGGCAGCAGCAGCAGTGTCCGCGCGAGACCCCCACGCCCCAGCAGCTTCGTGAGTGGTTTGCTCAGCGTGGTACGTCTAGGGGTAGTGTTCGCTGCCAGTACGTCATTCGCACATGTGACCGTGCTGGTCAGACCGCTGCTTCTCCCGTCTTGACGACGCCTGGCGCGCAGAGTTTGGCGATGCGGCTGAGCTCCCCCGCTGGCTAGAGCTGCTTATGAACGATGTGGATATCTTTGCTCTTGACTATAATGCTATCCTTGCTGGCATGTATGCTTTGACTGTTAGTGCTGAGGGTGACTGTTACCTGTGTGTGCCGCCCGACCTAGGTATAGAGGCTGCTCCTCTAGGTGCTAGTGAGTCTGCTCTCTCTGGTACTGCGCCTGCTGAGGCCTTGCACACCTTCACGCTTGACTCAGGTGCTTCCCGCTGCTTCTTTCGCGACAGTACCATGGTCACACCACTCCCTGCACCAATTGCAGTGTCTCTGGCTGAACCCTTAGGGGGGCCGGTTCTTGCACGTTCCTCCACTGTTCTCCCGTGTCCGACGGTTCCGTCTGGCTCACTGTCAGGTCTTTACCTTCCCTCGTTCTCTACGAACTTGGTGAGTACTGCTGCCCTCCAGGATGCGATGGTCACTACCACCACTCCTGGGGGTCAGCGTGTGTCGATCTGCACGTGTGCACGGACGGGCCGTCACCTGGCCACGTTCACCCGTCGGCCTGGGTCGAGCCTGTACACACGGACTACTGAGCCTACTCAGGTGGCTGCGTCTGGTCAGGCGTCCACGTCAGTTCAGATAGCCGCCCCCTGTTCGTGTCGTCTCCTCTCGCACCAGACTCTCCTCTGGCACCACCACCTTGGTCACCCCTCCCTGCCACGCCTCCGTGGCATGCACTCCCGCCTCCTTGTCTCTGGTCTTCCCAGGTCTCTGCCTCCCCTCCGCCCTCGCCTGACAGGCCCTGCCTTCCTTGCGTCGAGGGGCGGTAGCGCGCCGCTCCTCACTCCTCCTCGTTTCCCCCGACGACTGCTCCCCTGCAGACTCTCCACATGGACGTGTGGGGCCCCGCCCGCGCCAGTGGACAGGGCCGCGAGCGCTACTTTCTGCTGGTTGTAGACGACTACACGCGTTGCACCACGGTCTTCCCCGATGTATTGATCCCTTGGATCCGCGCTGTCCGTCTCCAGCTCCGCAAGCGGTTCCGCCAGGACCTTCCTGTCCTGCGTCTGCACTCTGACAGAGGTGGTGACTTCTCCTCCGACCTCCTGCGGGACTTTTTTCGTGGGGAGGGCATCCTCCAATCGTTCACGCTTTCGGCCTCCCCGCAGCAAAATGGGGTTGCTGAGCGCCGCATTGGCTTAGTCGTGGAGGTGGCTCGTACCTCCATGATCCATGCGGATGATCCCCATTTTTTGTGGCCGTTTGCGGTCCGGTACGCGGCGCATCAGCTCAACCTCTGGCCCCGTGTCTCCTTGCCGGAGACCTCGCCTACACTGCGTTGGACGGGGGAGGTTGGCGATGCGTCGGTGTTTCGGGTCTGGGGTTGTCGTGCCTTTGTCCGCGATACCTCCGCAGACAAGCTCTCCTCCCGCGCCATTCCCCGTGTCTTCCTTGGCTTTCCCCCTGACGCGCCTGGCTGGCAGTTTTACCACCCCACCACGCACCGTGTCCTGCCTTCTCAGGACGTCACTTTTGACGAGTCGGTTTCCTTTTACCGTCTCTTCCCCTACCGCACTGCCCCTCTCTCCCCCCCGCCGCTCTTCCTCGCTCCAGGTCCCCCTCCCCCCTCAGGGTCCTGCTCCTTCAGGTGTGTCTCAGGTAGACCCACTCCCCTTGGCTGAGCCTGTCGAGGTCACTGTCGACTCTGGTGTTTCTGGGGGTGGTGCTGCTAGGGGTGCTGCGTCTGGGGGTGCTGAGCCTGCGGGTGCGGAGCCTGGGGGTGCTGAGCCTGAACGTGCGGAGCCTAGGGGTGCTGAGTCTGAGGGTGCGGAGCCTGGGGGTGCTGGGTCTTAGGGTGCGGAGCCTTGGGGTGCTGAGCTTGAGGGTGCGGAGCCTGGGGGTGCTGAGCCGGAGGGTACTGAGTCTGGGGGTGCTGAGCCTAGAGGTACTGTGTCTGCTGGAGGTCCTACGGGTGCCTCGTCACGGCGGTCTCACCGGCGGGAGCCTCTCTCACCACACCAGCTGCGCGAGTGGTTTGCTCGGAGCACCCGCCTTCGGAGTGGCGTTGCTGGAGCTGGGGGCCCTGCGCTGGAGCCACTGCCGCTGGAGGCGCTGGAGCTACTAGTCCTGGAGGTGCTAGAGGTACTGCTGGTGCTGGAGGCGCTGGAGCTGGAGGTACCGGAGGTGCTGGAGCTGCTGGTCCTGGAGGTGCACGTACTGGAGGTACTGGAGCTTTCGGAACTGGTGGTGCTGCTGGTGCTGGAGGTGCTAGAGGTTCTGGAGCTGGAGGCCCTGGAGCTGGGGGCACTGGAGCTGGAGACGCTGGAGCTGGAGACGCTAGAGCTGGGGGCACTGGAGCTGGAGGTGCTGGAGCTGGAGGCGCCGGAGCTGGAGGCGCTGGAGCTGGAGACCCTGGAGCTGGCGGCGCTGGTGCTCGAGGCCCTGTAGCTGGAGGTGCTGGCGCTGGGGGCGCTGGAGCTGGCGGTACTGGTGCTGGAGGCACTGTGCAGCGGCGACTGTTTTTCGTTCCACCGCCGCCGTCGTCTCTGCCGCCACCTGGCTCGGTACTTCGCCAAGTTCTTAGTCTCCCGTCTTCCACTGACCTTACTCCTCCCTTGCTTTGTCCACCGCCTGACCAGCCGCAGCCACAGTTACAGCCAGACTCCCCACTGCCTGCTCCTTCTCCTTACTGAGCAGACAGACTCTCTTACAGAGCGTCGTGAGCCTGCGTCTCTTCCTGCCTCGCCTGTTCGCGCTGTTCGCACTGGTCGTCGTGTTCCTCGTCCACGTCATCCTCCTGTCCCGGCACTCACACTATGGCACTTCGTCCTTCCTCTGTTCCACTGCGAGTTCCCCTGCCGTCTCCTCCTGCGTCCTCTCTTACTGACGGTCCAGACCTTGAGTTTGACTTGGTTTGTGCTGCCAGCCCTACTGTCACACATCTCCTGCCAACTGTTGTCACTGACCCTTCGTTTGAGTCCACTGCTGCGTCTGCCTTATTTGCTGAGCTTGTTGACTTTGCTGCTGCGTGTCGTCTCAACTACGCCGCTAGTCTTGTTGCTGAGTCTGGGTCTGACTGTCCTACGTCCGTCAGGGGTGAGTGTGCTCTTGGCACGGACGTCCTTGAGGACAGGCAGGAGGACTTTGAGTGTCTTGCAGCTGCTGTACCTCATCTCATGGCCATGCTGCTTGCACCTGAGGGAGACCCGGATGCACCAGACATCCCGACCACGCGCTCTTACGCAGAGGCGATTACGGGTCCCTACTCCTCTCAGTGGCAGACACCCATGGACGCAGAGATGGCATCTTGGAAGTCCACAGGCACTTACGTCGACGAGGTTCCCCCACCTGGGGCGAACATCGTCAGTGGCATGTGGATTTTCAGGGTGAAGCGGCCGCCGGGTTCTCCGGCTGTCTTCAAGGCGCGTTACGTTGCACGAGGCTTCAGTCAGCGACAGGGAGTTGACTTCTTCCAGACCTTCTCCCCTACCCCGAAGATGACCACTCTTCGGGTGCTGCTGCACGTCGCCGCTCAGCGTGACTACGAGCTTCACTCTCTTGACTTCAGCTCAGCTTTCTTACAGGGCAGCCTGCACGAGGAGATCTGGCTGCGCCGCCCACCTGGCTTCACTGGATCGTTTCCTGCTGGTACCCAGTGGAGCCTCCGGCGGCCAGTCTACGGTCTCCGCCAGGCGTCTCGTGAGTGGCACGACACACTGAGGACGACACTTGCGGCCCTTGAGTTTGCTCCTTCGACTGCTAACGTGTCGCTGTTTCTGTGCACCGACACTTCGCTGCCGCCGTTCTATCCTCGTGTACATCGACGACTTGGTTTTTGCCACTGCTGACATTGAGGCACTGGCTCTTGTGAAGTCGGAGCTGCAGAAGAGACACACGTGCACAGACCTGGGTGAGCTGCGTAGCTATCTTGGCTTGCAGATCACCCGGGTCAGAGCACGGTGCACCATCACCCTGACTCAGTCACACATGGTGCAGCAGGTCCTTCAGCGCTTCGACTTCCGGTTCTCCTCGCAACAGTCCACTCCCCTGCCTACCGGTCACTCTCTCTCAGCTCTGCCTTCGGATGAGTCCGTAGAGCCGAGTGGCCTGTTTCCAAAGCTTGTGGACTGCCTGATGTACCTGATGACCTACACTCGACCTGACCTTGCCTTCCCTCTTTGCGTTCTGGCATGCTACTTTGCGCCCGGGAGACACCGACCAGAGCACTAGGAGGCCGCTAAGAGCGTGTTGCGCTACTTTTGCAGTACATCGGGCATGGGGCTCGTGCTTGGAGGACGGGGTCGAGTTGTCCTCACTGGACACGCAGACGCGTCTTGGGTTGACAACTTGGCTACGCAGCGATCGTCACAGGGTTACACTTTCAGCCTTGGCTCCGGCTCTGTTTCTTGGCGGTCTACCCGCTCGTCTTCTGTTCTCAGTTCCAGTTGTGAGGCCGAGATCTACGCAGGGGCCATGGCTGCACAGGAGTTACGCTGGCTCACCTGTCTGCTGACCGACTTGGGAGAGCGGCCTTGTTCTCCTCCAGTTCTGTACGTAGACAACAAGGCCATGATTGCCTTGTGTCAGGAGCACAGACTGGAGCACAGGACAAAGCACATCGCTCTGTGTTACTTCCTTGCTCGAGAGTTGCAGCAGCGTGGTCAGCTTCGTCTTGCTTACGTGGCCACTCGGGCCAAAACTGCTGATATATTCACCACGGCACTTCAGCCTGGTGATCATCGGGCTCTATTGCAGCGGAAGTAAATGACCTCAACTCAGAGCAGGCCCTCATATTCGTTTTTGGCCTGTCTAATTCGTCAGACTAGTACACAATTTTAGTCTGAAATTCTCAGAGTTGGTATAAAAAAGAAAGCTGAAATTTCAGAGTGCCTTCAAAAAAAAGTCTGAAACATCAATGTATTTAATGTTTCATCAGAAATGTCTTCAATGTTTCATCTGATACCGAAACATGTTAGACTAAGGGGATTTTCGGGAGAACATGCTATGAAAGGGCGAATTTCTGTGTCAGGGCGAATCTGTCAAACATTATATGGGTTACATTATTGTAGGCTACAGTGGGTTAGCCTTTAGGGGGTTCACAATTCTAGGGTTTCATATTTGTACCCTCACTTGTTTCTAGTCAATCACACTTCTCATTCTTAACATGGTATTAAGAGCTTAGGTTCTAGACCCAGGACTCACCTAAGGGCCCACCGTTAGAAGCGCCCTTGAGCGCCATATCGGCCTAGCGCCCTCGAGCGCCGTTCTCCTAGTGCGCCCTCGTGCGCCTCGTCTTCTCCTGCTGCTTGTGCGCGGCTCGCTAGTGCCGCGCGCGGCCTTTTTTTTTCCCCGCGCGTCGCCCCCTAGCAGCCCGCGCACGGCCGTTTCTGAGCGCGCGCCGCCCGTTAGCCGCCCACGCCGCCACGAGCAGCCCGTCGACCGGCCCTCCTGGCCGCGCGTAGCCCGCTAGCGACCGGCAGCCCCGCCCGTAGGCCGCCGCGTCGCCCTCTAGGCCGCCGCTCAAGCGCTAGTCAGGCCCACGCACAGCCACGGCCCGCCCGCTACAGCCGCCCACGTGCACGCCCTCCGTCGCGCACCGTCGCGTAGCCCAGTCCGAGCCGAACCGCGCCACCCGAACCGAGCCGCGCCGCCCGAACCGAGCCGCGCCGCCCGAACCGATCCGCGCCGCCCTGGCCGAGCCGCGCCGCCCTACTGTGCCTCACCTGCAGCAACTCCTGTTCCTGTTCCTGCCGTACTACTGCTTCAGCTGCCACTATTCCTGCTACTGCTACTGCTCCTACTGCTGCTTCTGCCACTATGGCCATTCCCTCTGTTCTCACCTTTGACGCTGAGGGCCGCCCGATTAAGTTTGAGGTTTGGTTAGATGACCTCCACCTGTTCCTCCAGATCACTGCCAAGGACGATGTCTCCCTGTATGACCACACGTCAGGCGCCGCTCCCGCACCTGCAACTACTGCTGACAGTACTGCTCGCTCCCAGTGGCAGACCCGTGATGCTCACGCTCGCCTAGCCGTTCGCAGCCACCTGCCGTTAGATGAGCGCGAACACTTCGGCCAGCATAAGACTGCTAAGGAGCTGTACGATGCAGTAGTTGCGCGCTACTCCTCCCCTGCCACTGCTGCGATAGGCCGTCTCTCACTGCCCTACCTCTTCCCCGATCTGTCCGCCTTTGCCACTGTAGCTGACCTCATCACTCACCTCCGTACCAGTGACCTCCGCTACCGTGCCGCTCTCCCCCCCGATTTCCTAGCCAAGAACCCTCCCCCTATGTACCTCACCCTCTACCACCTAGTCACTCGTCTCCCTGACACTCTTCGCACTGTCAGGGACCACTTTCTCGCTCTCTCACCCACCGACCTCACTGTCGACCTGCTCGAGAAGGAGCTCCTTGCAGCTGAGAAGAGTATTGTAGCTGTAGGTGCCTCTCGTGGCGACCCTCGCACTCCCTTCTTTGAGGGGTGTTCCCCCGTCCCCCTTCTCCCCTCCATTGCATCTGCTGCTGCTGTCGACTACCTCGGTGCTGAGGAGGTCGGGGCTGCGTCTGCTCCTAGTTGGAGGCGCAAGAGCGGCAAGGGCAAGGGGGGCAAGGGTGGTGGAGGTGGAGGCGGGGGTGGCGGCAGTGGAGGGGGTGGAGGAGGCGGGGGTGGTGGCGGTGGTGGGAGTGGTGCTGGTGGGGGGGGGGGCAGTGGCGGAGGAGGGGGTGGTGGCGGCGGCAGTAGTGGGGGTGGCGGGGGTGGCGGTGGTAGTGGTGGCGGCGGTGGAGCTGGTGGCGGGCGCGGCGGGGCGGTGCAGCAGCGTGGAGGGTTCAGTGGTGGCCAGAGGCAGCAGCAGCAGCGTCCCAGCGAGACCCCGACCTCCCAGCAGCTCCGTGAGTGGTACTCTCAGCGTGGGGGGTCTGGGGGTGGAGGTACTTGCCCGTACCTTATCCGCACAGGTGACCGCACTGGCCAGACCTGTGGGAGGTTCCACACGGCACACCGCTGCTTCTTTCGTCTCGACGACGCCTGGCGTGCACAGTTTCCTGACGCCACTGAGTTGCCCCGCTGGGCTGATCTGATGAAAAAGAATATTGATGTCTTTGCTCTTGACTTTGATGCTATCCTTGGTGCTATGTATGCATTGACTATTATTGGAGAGAGTGCCCAGTACCTGCGTGTCCCGCCTGACCCGGGCATTAGGACCGGTGAGGCTGCAGCTCTAGGTGCCAGTGTGTCTGTTGCCCCAGGTGCTGGTGAGACTGCCGCTCCAGGTGCTCGCGTGTCTGCTGCCCCAGGTGCTGGTGAGGCTGCTGCTCTAGGTGCTCGTGAGTCTGCGCCCTCTGGTACTGAGTCTACTGAGGCACTGCACACCTTCACACTGGACTCAGGTGCTTCTCGCTGTTTCTTTCGTGACCGCACTGCCCTAGAGCAGCTTGCTCGGCCGGTTGCTGTCTCCCTCGCTGACCCCTCTGGGGGTCCGGTCATTGCGACCTCCTCCACTGTCCTTCCTTGTCCTGCGGTCCCGTCGGGCACACTGTCAGGGCTCTACCTCCCCTCGTTCTCTACGAACTTGGTGGCGGGTCGTGCGCTCCAGGACGGGGGTGTCCACCAGTTCACCCCTGCCTTCGAGCGTGTGACACACTGCACGTGTGCTCGGACGGGCCGTCACCTGGCTACCTTCACTAGGCAGCCGGGGTCGGACCTGTACACACTGACCACTGAGTCCCCTCAGGTAGCTGCGTCTGCGTCTGCGTCAGGTCAGCTGTCGGCCCCCTGCTCGTGTCGCTCTCTAGCGCACGAGACCGTCCTCTGGCACCACCGCCTTGGTCACCCGTCAGTGCAGCGCATTCGTGGCATGCACAAACGGTACCTTGTCTCTGGTCTTCCCAGGGTTCTCCCTCCCCTCCCACCCTCGCCTGCTCCTCCCTGTCTTCCCTGTGTCGAGGGGCGGCAGCGCGCCGCTCCTCACTCCTCCTCGTTTCCCCCGACGACTGCTCCCCTGCAGACGCTCCACATGGACGTGTGGGGCCCAGCCCGCGTCCGTGGACAGGGTGAGGAGAGGTACTTCTTGATAGTTGTTGACGACTACTCGCGCTACACCACGGTCTTCCCCTTGCGCACCAAGGGTGAAGTCCCTGATGTTTTGATCCCTTGGATCCGCGCTGCCCGTCTCCAGCTCCACGAGAGGTTCCACTCGGACTTTCCTGTCCTGCGTCTGCACTCTGACAGAGGTGGAGAGTTATCCTCCGACCTCTTGAGGGCCTTCTGTCAGGGGGAGGGCATTGAGCACGTTCACGCTTCCGGCCTCTCCACAGCAGAATGGGGTTGCTGAGCGCCACATTGGCTTGGTCATGGAGGTCGCTCGTACCTCCTTGATCCATGCGGCTGCCCCCCACTTTCTGTGGCCGTTTGCGGTCCGGTACGCTGCGCATCAGCTCAACCTCTGGCCCCGTGTCTCCTTGCCGGAGACCTCGCCCACACTGCTGTGGACGGGGAAGGTTGGCGATGCGTCGCGTTTCCGGGTCTGGGGATCTCGAGCTTTTGTCCGCGATACGTCTGCGGACAAGCTCTCCTCCCGCGCTGTTCCTTGTGTCTTCCTTGGCTTTGTCCCGGACGCGTCTGGTTGGCAGTTTTACCACGCCACCTCGCGCCGTGTCCTGCCCTCTCAGGACGTCACTTTTGACGAGTCGGTCCCCTACTACCGCCTCTTCCCCTACCGCACTGCCCCGCTCCCCCCCCCGCCTCTCTTCCTCGCGCCAGGTGCTGCTGTGGTAGACCCCCTCCCCCCTCAGGGTGCCGCTCCCTCAGGTGTGTCCCAGGTAGACCCGGTTGAGCCTGTCGAGGTAGCTGTCGACTCTCGTCCTGCTAGGGGTGCTGAGCCTGAGTGTGCGGAGCCTGGGGGTGCGGAGCCTGGAGGTGCGGAGCCTGGGGTTGCGGAGTCTGGGGGTGCGGAGCCTGCGGGTGCTGAGTCTGGGGGTGCTGAGTCTGGGGGTGCTGAGCATGGGAGTGCTACGTCTGAGGGTACTGAGCCAGAGGGTGCTGCGACTGAGAGTGCTACACCTGGAGGCGCTCTTTCCTCACAGCAGCTGCGTGAGTGGTACTTACAGTACTGCAGCCTCAGGAGAGGTGCTGCTGGAGCTCGTGCTCGTGCTTCCCCTCCTAGGCGGGAGCTGCCCTCTCCCCAGCGGCTCCGAGAGTGGTACGCTCGTCGCTGCAGTCTCCGGAGTGGCGCTCCTAGTGTCGCGGACCCTGGAGCTGGAGGTTCTGCTGGTGCCGGAGCTGCTGGAGGTGCTGCTGCTGCTGGCGCTGCTGGAGGTACTGCTGGTGCTGGTGCTGCTGGAGCTGCTGGAGGTGCTGCTGCTGCTGGCGGTGCTGCTGGTGCTGCTGGAGGTGCTACTGGTGCTGGTGCTGCTGGAGCTGCTGGAGGTGCTGCTGGAGCTGCTGGAGGTGCTGCTGGTACTGGTGCTGCTGGTGCTGGTGCTGCTGGAGCTGCTGGAGGTGCTACTGGTGCTGGCGCTGCTGGAGGTGCTGCTGGTACTGGTGCTGCTGGTGCTGATACTGCTGGAGCTGCTGGAGGTGCTGCTGGTGCTGGAGCTGCTGGAGGCACTGCTGCTGCTGGCGGTGCTGTTGGAGCTGCTGGAGGTGCTGGAGCTGCGGGGCTGCTGGTCCTGGAGGTGCTCGTACTGGAGGTACTGGAGCTGCTGGGACTGGAGCTGCTGAGGGGGTTGGAGCTGGAGTTGCTGAGCGGCCGCGGCCGTACTACATTCCGCTCCTTCAGCAGGTTCTTGGTCTCCCGCCCTCTACTGGTCCTACTCCTCCCCTACTGAGTCCACCGCCTGTCCAGTCACAGTCACAGTTACAGCCTGCCTCTCCGCTGCCTGGTCCTTCTCCTTACACTTCGCCGACGGGTAGTCTTACTGAGCGTCGTGAGCCTGAGTCTCGTCCTCCGTCGCCTGAGTCTAGTCCAGAGTCCCCTGAGTCGCGTCCAGAGTCGTCTGTCCGCGCTGTCCGCGCTGGTCGTCGTGCTCCGCGTGAGCGTCCTCCTCCTGTCCTTGGCACTCACTATATGACCTTGCGTCCTTCCACTGCTCCACAGCGCGTCCCTCTGCCGTCTCCTCCTGCGTCCTCTCTTCCTGACGTTGCTGACCCGCCGTCAGACCTTACTCGTGCTGCCAGTCCTACTGTCGCGCGTCTCCTTGCCACTGTTGTCACTGACCCTACCTTTGAGTCCTCTGCTGCGTCTGCTCTAGTTGCTGAGCTTGTTGACTTTGCTGCCGCCTGTCGTCTAGACTACGCCGCTAGCCTTGTTGCTGAGTCTGAGTCTGTCTGTCCTCCGTCCGTCGGGGGTGAGTGTGCTCTTGGCACGGACGTCCTTGAGGACAGACAGGAGGAGTTTGAGTTGTTAGAATCTAGAATAGAACGAGAATGAATGAAACTAGGTAGGAGGGGGATACAAGTAGGACACCCTAACAAAGCTGTACCCCCTAAGGCTAAACCCACTATAGCCTACACAATATGAACATATAATGTTTGACACACCCCCATAGGCTAAGTGGGAGACAACCAGATGGTCACAAGACCAGTCAAAGCAAAGCAAAGCAAGCTCAGGGTGGATCTCAAGGAAACCACACAAATTCTGAGCACAAGCAAGTGGTCACAAGACCAGTTCACATGCAGGTTGATAGTATAACAAGAGATACAGTGATCACAACCTAGCAAGAGTAAACAAGCAGGTATATATACAGAGATCACAGTACAAGCAGAGTCAAGAAGTAAGCAAGTGAGGCCCAGTAGGCACGAGGCCTAGAACAGTACAGAAGCGCTGATGGTCACAAGGCTGAAGCGCCTTGGTGAACATATCAGCAGTGTTGGCCCGAGTGGCCACGTAACGCAGACGAAGCTGACCGCGCTGCTGCAGCTCTCGAGCAAGGAAGTAGCGCAGAGCGATATGCTTCGTTCTGTGCTCCAGTCTGTGCTCCTCACACAAGGCAATGGCAGCCTTGTTGTCGACGTACAGCACTGGAGGAGAACGAGGCCGCTCTCCCAAGTCGGTCAGCAGGTAGGTGAGCCAGCGTAACTCCTGTGCAGCCATGGCTGTGGCGTAGATCTCAGCCTCACAACTGGAGCTGAGAACAGAAGACGAGCGTGTAGAACGCCAAGAAACTGAACCAGAGCCAAGGCTGAAGGTGTAACCCTGAGACGACCGCTGAGTAGCCTGGTCGTCAGCCCAAGACGCGTCTGAGTGCCCAGTGAGTACAACTCGGTCTCGTCCTCCAAGCACTAGCCCCATGCCCGACGTACTGCACAAGTAGCGCAACACCCTCTTAGCGGCATCCATGTGCTCCTTCCGGTGACGGCCAGGAGCGACATAGCGTGCATGGATGCTAAGAGGGTATGCAAGGTCAGGTCGAGTGCAGGTCATCAGGTACATGAGGCAGCCCACAAGCTCTGGATACGGGCCACTCGGCTCTACGGACTCATCCGAAGGCAGAGCTGAGAGCGAGTGACCGGTAGGCAGAGGAGTGGGCTGAGGCGAGGAGTACGTGAAGCGGAAGCGCTGAAGGACCTGCTGCACCATGTGTGACTGAGTCAAGGTGATGGTGCGCCGTGCTCTGTCCCGGGTGATCCGCAAGCCAAGATAGCTTGTCAGTTCACCCAGGTCTGTGCACGTGTGTCTCTTCTGCAGCTCCGACTTCACGTGGGCGAGTGCCGGAGTGTCAGCAGTGGCAAAGACCAAGTCGTCGACGTACACGAGGATGTAGAACGGCGGCAGCGAGGTGTCGGTGCGTAGAAACAGCGACGGGTCAGCAGTAGAAGGAGCGAACCCAAGAGCCGCAAGTGTAGTCCTCAGTGTGTCGTGCCACTCACGTGGCGCCTGTCGGAGACCGTAGACTGGCCGCCGGAGGCTCCACTGGGTACCAGGAGGAAACGACCCAGTGAAGCCAGGTGGGCGGCGCAGCCAGATCTCCTCGTGCAGGCTGCCCTGTAGGAAAGCAGTGCTGAAGTCAAGAGAGTGGAGCTCGTAGTCACGCTGAGCGGCGACGTGCAGCAGAACCCGAAGAGTGGTCATCTTCGGGGTCGGGGAGAAGGTCTGGAAGAAGTCAACTCCCTCTCGCTGACTGAAGCCTCGTGCAACGTAACGCGCCTTGAAGACAGGCGGAGAACCCAGCGGCCGCTTCACCCTGAAAATCCACATGCCACTGACGATGTTCGCCCCAGGTGGGGGAACCTCGTCGACGTAGGTGCCTGTGGACTTCCAGGAAGCCATCTCTGCGTCCATGGCTGTCTGCCACTGAGAGGAGTAGGGACCCTCTATCGCCTCTGCGTAAGAGCGCGGAGTCGGGATGTCTGGTGCATCCGGGTCTCCCTCAGGGGCAACTAGCATGGACACGAGATGAGGTAAAGCAGCGGCAAAGCACTCAAACTCCTCCTGCCTGTCCTCAAGGACGTCCGTGCCAAGAGCACACTCACCCCCGACGGACGGAGGACAGACAGACTCAGACTCAGCAACTAGGCTAGCGGCGTAGTCTAGACGACAAGTGGCAACAAAGTCGACAAGCTCGGCAACTAAGGCAGACGCAGCAGTGGACTCAAAGGAAGGGTCAGTGACAACAGTAGCCAGGAGACGCGTGACAGTAGGACTGGCAGCACAAAGGGAGTCAGACTCAGGGTCAGCAAGAGCAGGAAGAGAGGACGCAGGAGGAGACGGGAGAGGGACACGCTGGGGAGCAGTGGAAGGACGAAGCGCCATCTGGTGAGTGCCTGGGACAGCAGGAGGACGCTGACGTGGGACACGACGACCAGTGTAAGCAGCACGAACAGGCGACGCTCGACGAGACTCAGGCGACGCAGGACGAGACTCAGGCTCACGACGCTCCGTAAGACCTCCAGTCGGACCAGTGTAAGGAGAAGGACCAGGGAGAGGGGAGGCAGACGGTAACTGTGACTGCGACTGGACAGACGGAGGACACTCTAAGGAGGGAGGAGGACAAGGAGGAGGAGGCTAACCAAGAACCTGCTGAAGGAGCGGAACGAAGTACGGCCGCGGCCGTGCGGCGTCTCCAGAACCAGCAGAGACACCAGCGCCAGGGTCCTCAGCACCAGCAGCAGCTCCACCTCCAGGGTCCTCAGCACCAGCAGCAGCTCCAACTCCAGGGTCCGCAGCACCAGCAGCAGCTCCGACTCCAGGGTCCGCAGCACCAGCAGCAACTCCAACGCCCGGGTCCGTAGCACCAGCAGCAGCTCCAACGCCCGGGTCCTCAGCACCAGCAGCAGCTCCAACTCCAGGGTCCGCAGCACCAGCAGCACCTCCAGAAGAAGCAGCACCTCCAGTAGCTCCAGCAGCCCCAGCACCAGCAGCACCTCCAGCAGCTCCAGCAGCACCAGCAGTACCACCAGCACCAGCAGCACCTCCAGCAGCGTCAGCAGCACCAGCAGCTCCAGCACCAGCAGTACCTCCAGCAGCGCCAAAAGCACCGCCAGCAGCAGAACCTCCAGCAGCTGGGTCCGCGACACTAGGAGCGCCACTCCGAAGACTGCAGCGCCGTGCATACCACTCTCGGAGCCGCTGGGGAGAGGGCAGCTCCCGCCTAGGAGGGGAAGCACTAGCACCAGCTCCAGCAGTGCTCCTGGCTCCAGAAGCACCTCTCCTGAGGCTGCAGTACTGTAAGTACCACTCACGCAGCTGCTGTGAGGAGAGAGCTCCTCCAGGTGTAGCACTCCCAGGCTCAGCACCTCCAGACTCAGCACCCCCAGACTCAGCACCCGCAGGCTCCGCACCCCCAGGCTCAGCACCCCCAGGCTCCACACCCCCAGGCTCAGCACCCCCAGACTCCGTAACCCCAGGCTCCGCACCCCCAGACTCCGCAACCCCAGGCTCCGCACCCCCAGGCTCCGCACCCCCAGGCTCCGCACACTCAGGCTCAGCACCCCTAGCAGGACGAGAGTCGACAGCTACCTCGACAGGCTCAACCGGGTCTACCTGGGACACACCTGAGGGAGCGGCACCCTGAGGGGGGAGGGGGTCTACCACAGCAGCACCTGGCGCGAGGAAGAGAGGCGGGGGGGGAAGCGGGGCAGTGCGGTAGGGGAAGAGGCGGTAGTAGGGGACGGACTCGTCGAAAGTGACGTCCTGAGAAGGCAGGACACGGCGGGGTGGTAAAACTGCCAACCAGACGCGTCCGGGACAAAGCCAAGGAAGACACAAGGAACAGCGCGGGAGGAGAGCTTGTCCGCGGACGTATCGCGAACAAAGGCTCGAGATCCCCAGACCCGAAAGCGTGACGCATCGCCAACCTCTCCCGTCCAACGCAGTGTCGGCGAAGTCTCCGGAACGGAGACACGGGGCCAGAGGTTGAGCTGATGCGCAGCGTATCGGACTGCAAACGGCCACAGAAAGTGGGGGGCAGCCGCATGGATCAAGGAGGTACGAGCGACCTCCATGACCAAGCCAATGCGGCGCTCAGCAACCCCATCTGCTGTGGAGAGGCCGGAAGCGTGAACGACTGGCGGATGCCGTGCTCCGCACAGTAGGCTGCCAAGAGGTCGGAGGAAAACTCACCACCTCTGTCAGAGTGCAAGCGCAGGACAGGAAAGTCCGAGTGGAAACGCTCGCTGAGCTGGAGACGAGAAGCGCTGATCCAAGGGATCAAAACATCAGGGACCTCACCCTTGGTGCGCAAGGGGAAGACCGTGGTGTAGCGCGAGTAGTCGTCAACAACTATCAGGAAGTACCTCTCCTGACCCTGACCACGGACGCGGGCTGGGCCCCACACGTCCATGTGGAGCGTCTGCAAGGGAGCAGTCGTCGGGGGAAACGAGGAGGAGTGAGGAGCGGCGCGCTGCCGCCCCTCGACACAGGGAAGACAGGGAGGAGCAGGCGAGGGTGGGAGGGGAGGGAGAACCCTGGGAAGACCAGAGACAAGGTACCGTTTGTGCATGGCACGAAGGCGCTGTACGGACGGGTGACCAAGTCGGTGGTGCCAGAGGACGGTCTCGTGCGCCAGAGAGTGACACGAGCAGGGGGCCGACAGCTGACCTGACGCAGACGCAGACGCAGCTACCTGAGGGGACTCAGTGGTCAGTGTGTACAGGTCCGACCCCGGCTGCCGAGTGAAGGTAGCCAGGTGACGGCCCGTCCGAGCACACGTGCAGTGTGTCACGCGCTCGTAGGCAGGGGTGAACTGGTGAACACCCCCGTCCTGGAGCGCACAACCCGCCACCAAGTTCGTAGAGAACGAGGGGAGGTGGAGACCTGACAGTGTGCCCGACGGGACCGCAGGACAAGGAAGGACAGTGGAGGAGGTCGCAATGACCGGACCCCCAGAGGGGTCAGCGAGGGAGACAGCAACTGGCCGAGCAAGCGGCTCAAGGGCAGTGCGGTCACAAAAGAAACAGCGAGAAGCACCTGAGTCTAGAGTGAAGGTGTGCAGTGCCTCAGTCGACTCAGTACCAGGGGGCGCAGACTCACTAGCACCTAGAGCAGCAGCCTCACCAGCACCTGGGGTAGCAGACACGCGAGTACCGGGAGTGGTAGCCTCACAAGCACCTAGGGCAACAGACGCACTAGCACCTAGAGCGGCAGCCTCACTCACAGGACACGGCAGCTGCACCTGTCCACTACCAGAAGCTCCCGAACGACGCACTCCAGAGCGACTACCACTACGGCCACCCCGACAGCCCCAACTAGCGTACCACGCACGAAGCTGCTGGGGCAAAAGAGGACACGGCAGCTACACCTGTCCACTACCAGAAGCTCCCGAACGACCCACTCCAGAGCGACTACCACTACAGCCACCCCGACAGCCCCAACTAGCGTACCACTCACGAAGCTGCTGGGGCGTGAGGGACTCACGCGCACGGCCCTGGAGCTGCATCTGGCCATGCCAGGAGCAGCAGTAGCAGCAGTAGCGGCAGTAACAGCAGTAACAGCAGGAGCAGTAGCAGTGGGAGTAGAAAAGGCAGTAGCAGCAGTAGCAGCGGTAGCAGTGCTGGCAGGGCAATGCTCACCAGTGGTCGGCGCGGCAGGCGCAAGACGGTGGCGACAGCGGGGCCGCTACAACTGTAGGGCGGGGCCGGGCCGCAGCAGGGAGCTCCGCGGCAGCTGCTGCAGGGCGAGGCCGGGCCGCGACGGCAGCTGCTCCAGGTGCCAGGGGCAGCTGCTGCAGTGGCGGCTGCTCCAGGGGCCAGGGGCGGCTGCAGCAGCGGTGGTTGCTCCAGGGGCCAGGGGCGGCTGCTGCAGGGGCGGCTGCTCCAGGGGCGAGGGGCGGCTCCTGCAGTGGCGGCTGCTCCAGTGGCCAGGGGCGGCTGCTGCAGGGGCGGCTGCTCCAGAGGCCAGGCGCGGATTAGGTCAGGGCGACGCGGCGAGCAGGGCGACGCGGCGGGCAGGTGGCGACGCCGCGGGCAGGGCGACGCAGCGGGCAGGTGACGACGCCGCGGGCAGGGCGACGCGGCGAGCAGGTGACGACGCTGCGAGCAGGGCGACGCGGCGGGCAGGGCGACGCGGCGAGCAGGTGACGACGCCGCGAGCTGTTATAGTCACAATAGGCTTGAATGTGCCTAAAACGAAAGATAGAGAGCACAGACGGATTTCTGCACAGCGGCTTCAAACGTTGATAGCGTTCTGCTCACATCTGCAAATGACTTGATTCAAATTGGATCTGGAGCGTCTTCACGTCGTCTACAATTAGCAATTCAGATTGCACGATTTGATAAAGAATTGACGACACAGCGTCGGTTTGAACGAACGGTACTATGGCAGCCACTATAGTCTTAGAACACAAGATAGGAAGAGTTACGAGTTGGGAATGACTCCCAGCTCCTACAAACCCCAAGAGCCGAGGTACAGTGATGTGGAACAGTGCCACACTGTCCCCAACCACGAAGGGTCTCGAAACTACCCTTCACTAGGGCCTACACCAAGTGAAATGTTACACTACACAAAGTAATGTAACTATCTTCAATATCTTGAGGTGTACCCTTTTGGCAAGCTTCGAAATCACTTGAGGCTTGACACCAAGGCTCGGGCTCTTTATCACAAACTCATCCTTGAGTTCTTGATGGGTCTGCTGCACACACCTGCGACACGCCGAACGTTCGACACAGGACAAAATAGAAACCGCGCACGACAAAATAGAAACCGCGCGCGAGACACAAACGACCGCGTAACACGCGTCTAGCGATAACTCGCTATTGACTCGACACACACACTCGACATCATGACTCAACATTCACACACAATTATAAGCATGAAATATATATTATCCCATGCCCTCATACCATTCCATACACACACACATTCACGCACACGGACAACAAGCCGAGTGCAAACCGTAGGGTTGCACCAACAAACTCCCCCTCGGATTGTTGGCCTTAGGATATGTTGCTCTCTCAGTTCAGAGCCATCCCAGCCAGCTTGCAACACTTCCAATGCTGCTGCTCCACCAGCCTCCTGGTCATCATGTCAGCCGGCTGCCCCGTGGTCTTCACGTAGCGCAACTCAACTTCACCCACGGTTACCATGCTTTTCGTCCAATGCCACTTCACTCTCATGTGCTTCGTGAGTCCATGCAACACAGGGTTCTTAGCAAGAGCAATGGCACCCTGGCTGTCACAGTACAGTGGGGTAGGTCCTTGCTGCTCCTCCCCCAATTCAGCCAACAAACGCCGCTGCCACACAATCTCCCGTACGGCACGGAAGAGTGCCATGTACTCGGACTCCACCGAGCTCAAAGCTTGGTCAACCTGCTTCTTGCTCTCCCAAGCAGTTGGGCCTCCACCAACACAGCATATGAAGCCTCCCACACTTGTCATGTCCTCTGGTTCTGATGCATATGAAGCATCCAAGTAGGCGGTGAGGAACAAACGCCCGGGTTCAACACCATCCGCGCCCTTTGTTAGAATCAAGAATGGAACGAGAAATGCATGAAACTAGGTAGGAGGGGGATACAAGTAGGAAACCCTAACAAAGCTGTACCCCCTAAGGCTAAACCCACTATAGCCTACACAATATAAACATATAATGTTTGACACACCCCCATAGGCTAAGTGGGAGACAACCAGATGGTCACAAGACCAGTCAAAGCAAAGCAAAGCAAGCTCAGGGTGGATCTCAAGGAAACCACACAAATTCTGAGCACAAGCAAGTGGTCACAAGACCAGTTCACATGCAGGTTGATAGTATAACAAGAGATACAGTGATCACAACCTAGCAAGAGTAAACAAGCAGGTATATATACAGAGATCACAGTACAAGCAGAGTCAAGAAGTAAGCAAGTGAGGCCCAGTAGGCACGAGGCCTAGAACAGTACAGAAGCGCTGATGGTCACAAGGCTGAAGCGCCTTGGTGAACACATCAGCAGTGTTGGCCCGAGTGGCCACGTAACGCAGACGAAGCTGACCGCGCTGCTGCAGCTCTCGAGCAAGGAAGTAGCGCAGAGCGATATACTTCGTTCTGTGCTCCAGTCTGTGCTCCTCACACAAGGCAATGGCAGCCTTGTTGTCGACGTACAGCACTGGAGGAGAACGAGGCCGCTCTCCCACGTCGGTCAGCAGGTAGGTGAGCCAGCGTAACTCCTGTGCAGCCATGGCTGTGGCGTAGATCTCAGCCTCACAACTGGAGCTGAGAACAGAAGACGAGCGTGTAGACCGCCAAGAAACTGAACCAGAGCCAAGGCTGAAGGTGTAACCCTGAGACGACCGCTGAGTAGCCTGGTCGTCAGCCCAAGACGCGTCTGAGTGCCCAGTGAGTACAACTCGGTCTCGTCCTCCAAGCACTAGCCCCATGCCCGACGTACTGCACAAGTAGCGCAACACCCTCTTAGCGGCATCCATGTGCTCCTTCCGGTGACGGCCAGGAGCGACATAGCGTGCAAAGATGCTAAGAGGGTATGCAAGGTCAGGTCGAGTGCAGGTCATCAGGTACATTAGGCAGCCCACAAGCTCTGGATACGGGCCACTTGGCTCTACGGACTCATCCGAAGGCAGAGCTGAGAGCGAGTGACCGGTAGGCAGAGGAGTGGGCTGAGGCGAGGAGTACGTGAAGCGGAAGCGCTGAAGGACCTGCTGCACCATGTGTGACTGAGTCAAGGTGATGGTGCGCCGTGCTCTGTCCCGGGTGATCCGCAAGCCAAGATAGCTTGTCAGTTCACCCAGGTCTGTGCACGTGTGTCTCTTCTGCAGCTCCGACTTCACGTGGGCGAGTGCCGCAGTGTCAGCAGTGGCAAAGACCAAGTCGTCGACGTACACGAGGATGTAGAACGGCGGCAGCGAGGTGTCGGTGCGTAGAAACAGCGACGGGTCAGCAGTAGAAGGAGCGAACCCAAGAGCCGCAAGTGTAGTCCTCAGTGTGTCGTGCCACTCACGTGGCGCCTGTCGGAGACCGTAGACTGGCCGCCGGAGGCTCCACTGGGTACCAGGAGGAAACGACCCAGTGAAGCCAGGTGGGCGGCGCAGCCAGATCTCCTCGTGCAGGCTGCCCTGTAGGAAAGCAGTGCTGAAGTCAAGAGAGTGGAGCTCGTAGTCACGCTGAGCGGCGACGTGCAGCAGAACCCGAAGAGTGGTCATCTTCGGGGTCGGGGAGAAGGTCTGGAAGAAGTCAACTCCCTCTCGCTGACTGAAGCCTCGTGCAACGTAACGCGCCTTGAAGACAGGCGGAGAACCCAGCGGCCGCTTCACCCTGAAAATCCACATGCCACTGACGATGTTCGCCCCAGGTGGGGGAACCTCGTCGACGTAGGTGCCTGTGGACTTCCAGGAAGCCATCTCTGCGTCCATGGCTGTCTGCCACTGAGAGGAGTAGGGACCCTCTATCGCCTCTGCGTAAGAGCGCGGAGTCGGGATGTCTGGTGCATCCGGGTCTCCCTCAGGGGCAACTAGCATGGACACGAGATGAGGTAAAGCAGCGGCAAAGCACTCAAACTCCTCCTACCTGTCCTCAAGGACGTCCGTCCCAAGAGCACACTCACCCCCGACGGACGGAGGACAGACAGACTCAGACTCAGCAACTAGGCTAGCGGCGTAGTCTAGACGACAAGTGGCAGCAAAGTCGACAAGCTCGGCAACTAAGGCAGACGCAGCAGTGGACTCAAAGGAAGGGTCAGTGACAACAGTAGCCAGGAGACGCGTGACAGTAGGACTGGCAGCACAAAGGGAGTCAGACTCAGGGTCAGCAAGAGCAGGAAGAGAGGACGCAGGAGGAGACGGGAGAGGGACACGCTGGGGAGCAGTGGAAGGACGAAGCGCCATCTGGTGAGTGCCTGGGACAGCAGGAGGACGCTGACGCGGGACACGACGACCAGTGTGAGCAGCACGAACAGGCGACGCTCGACGAGACTCAGGCGACGCAGGACGAGACTCAGGCTCACGATGCTCCGTAAGACCTCCAGTCGGACCAGTGTAAGGAGAAGGACCAGGGAGAGGGGAGTCAGACGGTAGCTGTGACTGCGACTGGATAGACGGAGGACACTCTAAGGAGGGAGGAGGACAAGGAGGAGGAGGCTGACCAAGAACCTGCTGAAGGAGCGGAACGAAGTACGGCCGCGGCCGCGCAGCGTCTCCAGAACCAGCAGAGACACCAGCGCCAGGGTCCTCAGCACCAGCAGCAGCTCCACCTCCAGGGTCCGCAGCACCAGCAGCAACTCCAACGCCCAGGTCCGCAGCACCAGCCGCACCTCCAGAAGAAGCAGCACCTCCAGCAGCTCCAACAGCCCCAGCACCAGCAGCACCTCCAACAGCTCCAGCAGCACCAGCAGTACCACCAGCACCAGCAGCACCTCCAGTAGCGTCAGCAGCACCAGCAGCTCCAGCACCAGCAGTACCTCCAGCAGCGCCAGAAGCACCGCCACCAGCAGAACCTCCAGCAGCTGGGTCCGCGACACTAGGAGCGCCACTCCGAAGACTGCAGCGCCGTGCGTACCACTCTCGGAGCCGTTGGGGAGAGGGCAGCTCCCGCCTAGGAGGGGAAGCACTAGCACCAGCTCCAGTAGTACTCCTGGCTCCAGAAGCACCTCTCCTGAGGCTGCAGTACTGTAAGTACCACTCACGCAGCTGCTGTGAGGAGAGAGCTCCTCCAGGTGTAGCACTCCCAGGCTCAGCACCTCCAGACTCAGCACCCGCAGGCTCAGCACCCCCAGGCTCCGCACCCCCAGGCTCAGCACCCCCAGACTCCGCAACCCCAGGCTCCGCACCCCCAGACTCCGCAACCCCAGGCTCCGCACCCCCAGGCTCCGCACCCCCAGGCTCCGCACGCTCAGGCTCAGCACCCTCAGGCTCAGCACCCCTAGCAGGACGAGAGTCGACAGCTACCTCGACAGGCTCATGAGCACCTAGAGCAGCAGCCTCACCAGCACCTGGGGTAGCAGACACGCGAGTACCGGGAGTGGTAGCCTCACCAGCACCTAGGGCAACAGACGCACTAGCACCTAGAGCGGCAGCCTCACTCACAGGACACGGCAGCTGCACCTGTCCACTACCAGAAGCTCCCGAACGACGCACTCCAGAGCGACTGCCACTACGGCCACCCCGACAGCCCCAACTGGCGTACCACTCACGAAGCTGCTGGGGCGAGAGAGGACACGGCAGCTGCACCTGTCCACTACCAGAAGCTCCCAACCGACCCACTCCAGAGCGACTGCCACTACGGCCACCCCGACAGCCCCAACTGGCGTACCACGCACGAAGCTGCTGGGGCGAAAGAGGACACGGCAGCTGCACCTGTCCACTACCAGAAGCTCCCGACCGACCCACTCCAGAGCGACTACCACTACGGCCACCCCGACAGCCCCAACTAGCGTACCACTCACGAAGCTGCTGGGGCGTGAGGGACTCACGCGCACGGCCCTGGAGCTGCATCTGGCCACGCCAGGAGCAGCAGTAGCAGCAGTAGCGGCAGTAACAGCAGTAACAGCAGGAGCAGTAGCAGTGGGAGTAGAAAAGGCAGTAGCAGCAGTAGCAGCGGTAGCAGTGCTGGCAGGGCAATGCTCACCAGTGGTCGGCGCGGCAGGCGCAAGACGGTGGCGACAGCGGGGCCGCTACAACTGCAGGGCGGGGCCGGGCCGCAGCAGGGAGCTCCGCGGCAGCTGCTGCAGGGCGAGGCCGGGCCGCGACGGCAGCTGCTCCAGGTGCCAGGGGCGGCTGCTGCAGTGGCGGCTGCTCCAGGGGCCAGGGGCGGCTGCTGCAGCGGTGGTTGCTCCAGGGGCCAGGGGCGGCTGCCGCAGGGGCGGCTGCTCCAGGGGCGAGGGACGGCTCCTGCAGTGGCGGCTGCTCCAGTGGCCAGGGGCGGCTGCTGCAGGGGCGGCTGCTCCAGAGGCCAGGCGCGGATTAGGTCAGGGCGACGCGGCGAGCAGGGCGACGCGGCGGGCAGGTGGCGACGCCGCGGGCAGGGCGACGCGGCGGGCAGGTGACGACGCCGCGGGCAGGACGACGCGGCGAGCAGGTGACGACGCCGCGAGCAGGGCGACGCGGCGAGCAGGTGACGACGCCGCGAGCAGGGCGACGCCGCGAGCAGGTGGCGACGCCGCGGGCAGGGCGACGCGGCGAGCAGGTGACGACGCCGCGGGCAGGCGACGACGCCGCGGGCAGGCGACGACGCCGCGGGTAGGCGACGAAGTCGCGGGCAGGGGCTACGTCGCGGGCAGGCGACGACGCCGCAGGCAGGCGACGACGCCGCGGGCAGGGGCTACGTCGCGGGCAGGTGACGACTCCGCGGGCAGGCGGCGACGCCGCGGGCAGGGCGACGCGGCGGGCGGCGAGAGCCTGCAGGGGCGGCGCGCGGTCGGGCAGAGGCTGCGCGCGGGCCTGACGAGTCTGCAGGGGCGGCTCTCGGGCCTGACGGGCCTGCAGAGGCGGCTCGGGGGGGGCCTGACGGGTCTGCAGAGGCGGCTCGGGGGCCTGACGGACCTGCGGGGGCGGCTCGAGGGCGCACGAGGGCGCTCGAGGGCGCACGAGGGCGCACGAGGGCGCACGAGGGCGCACGAGGGCGCACGAAGGCGCACGAGGGCGCACGAGGGCGCACGAAGGCGCACGAAGGCGCACTAGCAGAGAAAGGCGCACGAGGGCGCACGAGGGCGCACGAGGGCGCACGAAGGCGCACTAGCAGAGAAAGGCGCACGAGGGCGCACGTAAGGTAGGGCGCACGAGGGCGCTTCTAGCGGAATAGTGGGCCCATAGTAGAAAGCGGTCCTAGGTAGCAACCTAGGCTCGTAATACCATATTAGAATCCAGAATGGAACGAGAAATGCATGAAACTAGGTAGGAGGGGGATACAAGTAGGAAACCCTAACAAAGCTGTACCCCCTAAGGCTAAACCCACTATAGCCTACACAATATAAACATATAATGTTTGACACCCTTTTGGCGCCTTTGTGCCGCCGCCGAGTATTGCAGCCCAACGGTCGGTGTTTGGCCAAGATACTTGGCCACCATCATTCCAGCTGCTACCTGCTCCTCATTAGGGCATTGCACAACCCTAGCCAGCTGCCCGGTAGCAAACGCGACGTCCGGTCGGGTGTTTACCGCCGCATACATGAGGCTGCCCACCAACGAGTGAAATCGGCGCCTCTCCTCTTCACCAACGCTCTCCTCCTCTGGTCCCTTCACACACTTGAACCCAGAGGGAAAGGGTGTAGCCACATGGCCTTCACTCTGCCCAAAGTTGGCAGCCAATGCCTCCAGGTACTTTCGTTGATGCACCCGCATGCACCGCTTCTCCACATCTCGTTCGATGTGGAGCCCAAGGTAGAAGCTCACGTCACCAAGGGCCTTGCACTTGAACTTGTCTTGAAGCTTCAGCATCACCTCCTTCACAAGGTCAGAAGAGGGTGAGAAAATGAGGATGTCATCCACATAAACCACCATGAAACTCCTCTGCTCCCCCTCGCCAAGCATGAACAAGGAGTGATCGGCCGTTGAGGGAGTGAAGCCGATCCCCTCCAACACTTCGCGCAGCTTCATGTACCATTGCCTAGGGGCCTGCTTCAGCCCATAGAGGGCCTTCTTCAGCTTCCACACTCTGCCACTACCATCATCAAACCCCTCTGGCTGCGCCATAAAAATCTCCTCCTCAAGGATGCCGTTAAGGAATGTCGTTACGATGTCCATTTGCTTTACTACCCATCCTTTGATGGCGGCTCCCGCGAATAGGGTTCGCAGCGTCGTCGGCTTCACCACAGGGGCAAACAGCTCCTTGAAGTCCACCTTCTCCTTCTGCTGGTACCCCTTGGCTACAAGCCTAGACTTGTAGCGCTCGATCTTGCCGTCGGCATCCGACTTGATTTTGAAGAGCCACTTGGACGTTATCGCCGTACGCCCCTCCGGTAGCTCCACCAATTCAAACGTGTCATTCTCCTCGATGCTCTTCAGCTCACTCTCCATGGCCTTCTTCCACTCCTCGGCATCACTACTCTCCAAAGCCTCCTTGAGAGTTGCTGGTTCTCCCGGCATCTCCACCGGAGAGAAGAACGCGAAGGCACACTCCTCGTAGTCACTCTCCTCGTCGTCTCCGACCATCATTGCCGCTCCGGCCAGGGCTGTCTTGCCCTGCTTTCCCGGCGCATCATAGGTCAGCCTATTAGGGGGTTGAACTCTCCTCTTCCCCCTTCCTTCCTCCTCAGCTGCAGGGACTTGAAGGCCTTGGCGTTGCTGCGGTGTGGCTCGAATCCGTGGAGCACTCGTAGTACGGGAAGGGAGTGACGGTGCACGCTCGCTCACTTGCTGCACCTCCTCCTCTTCTTCCTCTGCATCATTGGCCTCCTCTCCCCCATTCACAAGGGAGGATTGCCTTGTGGTTGTGCTGCCGCTGCTCAGCTCCAAAGGCAGCTCCACATGCTCCAAACCGGAACTCTTCACCTCCCCAAACCGCACGCCTATCTTCGCCTCATTCTCCGCCTTCCAATCCTTGTACATGAAGTTCTCCATGAACTTGCAGTCCTTGCTCACCAAGAACTTCTTGGTGAATGGGTCCCAAAGAAGCCATCCCTTGCTATTTTGAGCCATGCCCAAGTGCACGGCCCACACCGCCTTGGCACCAAGCTTGTTGTGCCGAAGATGCTTAGGCACGAGCGCCATGCACATGCACCCGAACACCCGAAGCATATCCACCTTTGGCTTCCTTCCTAGCCACTCCACATAGGGCACCCATTTGTCTGCTCCCACATGAGTCAAGGCTCTGTTCTTGGCCACACACGCGCTCCGCACCGCATCAGGCCAGAAATAGTCGGGTAGCCCGGCTTCAATGAGCAACCCGCGTGCCGCCTCCGTGATTGTGCGGTTCGCTCGCTCGGCGATGCCGTTCATTGCAGGGGAGTATGGCATGGTGAGGGAGTGCCGAATACCATTCTTCTTCAGCCACAACCCAAACTCCTTGCTCAGGAACTCTCCCCCTCGATCGGTGCGGATTGACTTGACTAGACGGTCTTGTTGCCGCTCCACCATCGGGAACCAATCCGTCTTCAACGTTTCAGCCACGTCGCTCTTCTTGGCCAGCACGTACACCCAAGTCATGCGGGTGTAGACGTCGACAATGGTGAGAAAATACTCAGCTCCAGCAGCTCCAAGCTTCAGGGGGCCCACCACGTCCATCACCACCTCATCAAGCGGTGCCTTTGCCGTTGCCTCCGAACTAGGGAACGGAAACCGGGTGAACTTGGCTTGAATGCACGTCGGGCAGCCAAGCACCTCATCGGGCTCCCCCTTCACACGTATGCCAGCAACCATCTCATTCTTCACTAGCTGCTACAAGATGGGCAGGGCCACATGCCCCATGCGCCGATGCAAGGTGAGCCAATCACACTCCCCCGTAGCCGAAGTTGGATTGGAGAATGCCGCGCTCGCAATAGCGCCCCACATACTCTCTCCGTAGTCCTCCTCCGCTGCTGCCTCTGGGTTCTCCTCACCCTTTTGCTGCTCCTTGGTTGCTGCACCACTCTCCTTAGGTTCACTGAACTTGCTGGTCCCTCCAGGTTTGCTCTTCTTGAGCTCATTCTCCTTAGCGCGACCGTTCGCGCCATCGTCGCTACCGACCGCTCCATCCTTGGTGCTGATGCTTGCTGCCACTTGCCTCTCCTTAGGCATAGGGACCACTGGGATCTGCCACATCTCGTTGTAGACATCCCTGTCCTCATGAAGGTCCCAAAGAATTCGATCGCCAAGCCTTGCGGTGTAGGTCTTGGCTCCCTTCGAGTTCGTGTCCATGCCGGCCTTTGCCAACCGCCGCACGGAAATCAGGTTTGCAGCAAGGCTGGGCACCCAAAGCACGTTCTTGAGGCCCACCATCTTCCCATCAGCACCCTTGAACATGGCCTTGCCCATGCCTTTCACCTCTGCTCGCTGCCCCAAAGCCGATGTGACATGCTTCGCCGGTGACGGCTCGAGTTCGGTGAGCAAGTCCGGGCGAGGTGTCATGCTATAGGTAGCGCCACTATCAATCACCCAATAGTCCAGGGGGTGTAGGGTCACCTTCCCCACAGCTGCTGGCTCCTCAAAGCCTTCATCCTTCTCTGGACCAGCCGGTACTTGCGTCGACACGAAGTAGAATAGACCCGGGTATCGATCGTCGCTCGGGTCCTTGTCGTTGTCTCCGCTCTTCATGTTTGCAGCTCCGCCACCGCGACCGCCACGGCCTCCACGGCCTCGTCCTCTCCCTCCTCCTGCTCCTCTACCCTCTTGGCCTTGAGCAGGGGTCCAACCATCAGGGAGTTTGTAGCAGTCGCGCCACATGTGTCCGCTCTTGTGGCAATAGTGACACTCGCCGTCGAATCGGCCGCGACCGCGTCCGTAGCTCTTGTCGTCGCTGCCGTAACCGCCACTCCTGCGGCCTCCGCCGAAGTTGCTGCCACCAAACCTTCCTCCCCCTCGTCCTCTGCCTCTTCCTTGACCATATCCACGGCCGATGCTCGCTGCCCCAGCGCCATCCGCACTCGCCAACTCACGGCGGCGGAAATCCTCTTGAAGGATAGCTCGCTTCACGTCTTCAAGCGAGAGGCGGGGCAAGTCGCGATTAAGGTTGATGATGAGCGAGGACCATGACTCTGGGAGTAAGGCCAGCAACTTGGTCTTCTTTTGGAGCTCACTGTAGTTCAAATCAGCTCCCTCAAGCCGCGTCAACAAGTCGAAGAATTTCTGCACCCCTTCTTCAACCGCTTCGTCTTCTTCAATTCGTAGTGCCGCCATTTGCCGTTCCAACACCACCGCTACCGCCGCTGTTGCAGGAGCATGTACACCCTTGAGAGCAGCCCATGCCTTTGGTCCTTTCTCTGGTTCACGCTGGAATGGCTTGATGTGACGGATCTGACTGCTCCCCAACGCTTGCCCAAGTAAGAGATAGCCTTGTGCGCTCTTCCGCACCCACGGGCTCTTCTCCGGGTCGTTCTCGGGGCGCTTCTCCGTTCCTTCCATCACCTCCAGCAGGTCATAGTGGTCAAAGATGTTCTCCATCTTGAAGGACCATTCAGCAAAGTTGTCACCGTTGAACTTGTCAAGCCCAAACACCCTAGGCTCATCCCTAGGTGGGCCAAGACTTGGTTGCATGGGCGCCATGGCTGAATCACGGGGTTGGCCTTGAGCTTGAGCTTCTCCACTGCCACCAGCACCTCTGCCACCCCTTTCCTCAGGTCCAGACATTGTCGAAACTGCTCCAAGGGGCTCTGATACCACTTGTTATAGTCACAATAGGCTTGAATGTGCCTTAAACGAAAGATAGAGAGCACAGACGGATTTCTGCACAGCGGCTTCAAACGTTGATAGCGTTCTGCTCACAGCTGCAAATGACTTGATTCAAATTGGATCTGGAGCTTCTTTACGTCGTCTACAATTAGCAATTTAGATTGCACGATTTGATAAAGAATTGACGACACAGCGTCGGTTTGAACGAACGGTACTATGGCAGCCACTATAGTCTTAGAACACAAGATAGGAAGAGTTACGAGTTGGGAATGACTCCCAGCTCCTACAAACCCCAAGAGCCGAGGTACAGTGATGTGGAACAGTGCCACACTGTCCCCAACCACGAAGGGTCTCGAAACTACCCTTCACTAGGGCCTACACCAAGTGAAATGTTACACTACACAAAGTAATGTAACTATCTTCAATATCTTGAGGTGTACCCTTTTGGCAAGCTTCGAAATCACTTGAGGCTTGACACCAAGGCTCGGGCTCTTTATCACAAACTCATCCTTGAGTTCTTGATGGGTCTGCTGCACACACCTGCGACACGCCGAACGTTCGACACAGGACAAAATAGAAACCGCGCACGACAAAATAGAAACCGCGCGCGAGACACAAACGACCGCGTAACACGCGTCTAGCGATAACTCGCTATTGACTCGACACACACACTCGACATCATGACTCAACATTCACACACAATTATAAGCATGAAATATATATTATCCCATGCCCTCATACCATTCCATACACACACACATTCACGCACACGGACAACAAGCCGAGTGCAAACCGTAGGGTTGCACCAACACGAGCAGGGCGACGCCGCGAGCAGGTGGCGACGCCGCGGGCAGGGCGACGCGGCGAGCAGGTGACAACGCCGCGGGCAGGCGACGACGCCGCGGGCAGGCGACGACGCCGCGGGCAGGCGACGACGTCGCGGGCAGGGGCTACGTCGCGGGCAGGCGACGACGCCGCAGGCAGGCGACGACGCCGCGGGCAAGCGACGACGCCGCGGGCAGGCGACGACGCCGCGGGCAGGCGACGACGCCGCGGGCAGGGGCTACGTCGCGGGCAGGTGACGACGCCGCGGGCAGGCGGCGACGCCGCGGGCAGGGCGACGCGGCGGGCGGCGAGAGCCTGCAGGGGCGGCGCACGGTCGGGCAGAGGCTGCGCGCGGGCCTGACGAGTCTGCAGGGGCGGCTCTCGGGCCTGACGGGCCTGCAGAGGCGGCTCGGGGGCCTGACGGACCTGCAGGGGCGGCTCGAGGGCGCACGAGGGCGCTCGAGGGCGCACGAGGGCGCACGAGGGCGCACGAGGGCGCACGAGGGCGCACGAGGGCGCACGAAGGCGCACGAAGGCGCACTAGCAGAGAAAGGCGCACGAGGGCGCACGAGGGCGCACGAGGGCGCACGAAGGCGCACTAGCAGAGAAAGGCGCACGAGGGCGCACGTAAGGTAGGGCGCACGAGGGCGCTTCTAGCGGAATAGAGGGCCCATAGTAGAAAGCGGTCCTAGGTAGCAACCTAGGCTCGTGATACCATGTTAGAATCTAGAATAGAACGAGAATGAATGAAACTAGGTAGGAGGGGGATACAAGTAGGAAACCCTAACAAAGCTGTACCCCCTAAGGCTAAACCCACTATAGCCTACACAATATGAACATATAATGTTTGACATGAGTGCTTTGCTGCTGCTTTACCTCATCTCGTGTCCATGCTGATTGCCCCTGAGGGAGACCCGGATGCACCAGACATCCCGACCCCACGCTCCTACGCAGAGGCGATGGAGGGTCTCTACTCCTCTCAGTGGCAGACAGCCATGGATGCAGAGATGGCTTCCTGGAAGTCCACAGGCACCTACGTAGACAAGGTTCCCCCACCTGGGGCGAACATCGTCAGTGGCATGTGGATTTTCAGGGTGAAGCGGCCGCCGGGTTCTCCGCCTGTCTTCAAGGCGCGTTACGTTGCACGAGGCTTCAGTCAGCGAGAGGGAGTTGACTTCTTCCAGACCTTCTCCCCGACCCCGAAGATGACCACTCTTCGGGTTCTGCTGCACGTCGCTGCTCAGCGTGACTACGAGCTCCACTCTCTTGACTTCAGCACTGCTTTCCTACAGGGCAGTCTGCACGAGGAGATCTGGCTGCGCCGCCCACCTGGCTTCACTGGGTCGTTCCCTCCTGGTACCCAGTGGAGCCTCCGGCGGCCAGTCTACGGTCTCCGCCAGGCACCCCGTGAGTGGCACGACACACTGAGGACTACTCTTGCTGCTCTTGGGTTTGCTCCTTCTACTGCTGACCCGTCGCTGTTTCTACGCACCGACACCACTCTGCCGCCGTTCTACGTTCTCGTGTACGTCGACGACTTGGTCTTTGCTACTGCTGACACTGAGGCACTCGCCCACGTGAAGTCGGAGCTGCAGAAGAGACACACGTGCACAGACCTGGGTGAACTGACAAGCTATCTTGGCTTGCGGATCACCCGGGACAGAGCACGGAGCACCATCACCTTGACTCAGTCACACATGGTGCAGCAGGTCCTTCAGCGCTTCCGCTTCACGTACTCCTCGCCTCAGCCCACTCCTCTGCCTACCGGTCACTCGCTCTCAGCTCTGCCTTCGGATGAGTCCGTAGAGCCGAGTGGCCCGTATCCAGAGCTTGTGGGCTGCCTCATGTACCTGATGACCTGCACTCGACCTGACCTTGCATACCCTCTTAGCATCCTAGCACGCTATGTCGCTCCTGGCCGTCACCGGAAGGTCACATGGATGCCGCTAAGAGGGTGTTGCGCTACTTGTGCAGTACGTCGGGCATGAGGCTTGTGCTTGGAGGACGGCGCGACGTTGTCCTCACTGGACACTCAGTCGCTTCTTGGGCTGACGACCAGGCTACTCAGCGGTCGTCTCAGGGTTACACCTTCAGCCTTGGCTCTGGCTCAGTTTCTTGGCGTTCTACACGCTCGTCTTCAGTTCTCAGCTCCAGTTGTGAGGCTGAGATCTACGCCACAGCCATGGCTGCGCAGGAGCTACGCTGGCTCACCTACCTGCTGACCGACCTGGGAGAGCGGCCTCGTTCTCCTCCAGTGCTGTACGTCGACAACAAGGCAGCCCTTGCCTTGTGTCAGGAGCACAGACTGGAGCACAGAACGAAGCACATCGCTCTGCGTTACTTCCTCGCTCGAGAGCTGCAGCAGCGTTGTCAGCTTCGTCTTTCGTACGTGGCCACTCGGGCCAACACTGCTGATGTGTTCACCAAGGCGCTTCCGCCTTGTGATCATCAGCGTTTCTGTACTGTTCTAGGCCTTGTGCCTACTGTCCCTCACTTGCTCACTTCTTGACTCTGCTTGTACTGTGATCTCTATATATATACCTGCATGCTTACACTTGCTAGGTTGTGATCACTGTACCTCTTGTTATATTATCAAACTGCATGTGAACTGGTCTTGTGACCACTTGCTTGTGCTCGGAATTTGTGTGGTATCCTTGAGATCCACCCTGAGCTTGTTTTGCTTTGCTTTGCTTTGACTGGTCTTGTGACCCCTTGTTCTCCCCCACTTTGCCTATGGGGGTGTGTCAAACATTATATGGGTTACATTATTGTAGGCTACAGTGGGTTAGCCTTTAGGGGGTTCACAATTCTAGGGTTTCATATTTGTACCCTCACTTGTTTCTAGTCAATCACACTTCTCATTCTTAACAGAATCTTGTGGTGTGAAAGGGCGAATCTGCAATGTCAGGTGGAATTTCTTGGTTATTGGGCGAAATTGTTGTGAAAAACCCTACATGTTGTACGGCAAATGTGTATGAGATTTTTTTTTATTGGGCGAGGCTTTTTCATTTTGCTACAGTGCTCTGGGACATTCGAATGTGAGGGCAAATGTGCCTAGGCGTGCAGCGTTTTTTCCTATCTCCCCCCTCCAACCTGCGCCGGCTCCCCCATGGCGTAGGTTGTCCGCGGAGCGGTCAAACGAGGGTCAAAATTCGTTGACCCTGGGTTGACGCGCCCGTCACCTTCCCCTCACCTTCCAAACATTTTGCTTTTCACTGGCTGCCGAACTGGGCCTTGACAGCGCAAATCTGTTGTGTCAGGCCGATTTTGCTGTGATTGGGAAAAAAACTTGTGCTGTAAGGCGCGGATTTGCCGTTTCAAGCCGATTTTGCGTTGACAGTGCGAATCTGCTGTGACCCGTCACCCGTGAAGTCTGAACTGAATCACCAGTCAAGAACGCAAGCAGAAAACGGATCGGTACGCATTTGTACTCTGAGTGATCAGAGTACACTCCCGGAAAACTCTGAAATGTCTGAGTTAGCTTTAAAATTTCTCTGAAATTTACAGAGTTGGGGCCCTAAAATTTCTCAGAGTTTTTCATGCAAATCAGAGAAATTCCTCTGACTTCTGGGGGCCTGACTCAAAGTGAATGTAAAATGACTGAAGTGATTATATCGAAATGTCAGAGGTCCACTGGTGATCCCCGATTGATCCTAGGGAAGGGTTACAGGTGTTACGATATGGAATAGTTGAATACACATTCCTGAGTAACAAATCCTTAACGCGAAGATGACTGCAGTGAGGACGAAAGACCAAGCGACGAGACAGTTACAAGCAGGAAGAATTTGAAGTGCAAAGCGCGGGAAAAGTTCAAACGGTTACCGGACTGCGTACGGTTACCGAACCGCACGGTTGCGATGTTGCATCTAGATTAGCCCTAAGGGGAATGTACCCCCTTAGAGTACATGGCTAGCTAGGACCTTTCGTATTCCACTGTATTCCTATATAAACCCTTGTACCGCATTGTGTTATTCACTTCTGTCGAGATTCAAAATCTCCTTCTTTTGACAGAGTCCGTACCCGACATTACCTAGCAATCTTCCGCTGCTACACTCCGTGCGATCAACCTGAGACAATCCTATAAGACGGTTCAGATTGCATCATGGTATGAGAGCCACTCAGGATTCTTCGCACCACCACCTTTGATTCAAATTCAAATTCAAGGTGGCGTTCGGTACGCGCTCCCGCCGAAACATGGCTGGAGGATCTGGCGGACAAGCGGCCAACACTGCTGAAGCCCCTGCCAACCCTACCGCGAACTTTGCGGGAACTACCACCGTCAGCAATGCGCTACTGGAGCAACTCATCCAGCGAATTTCTACGCTGGAATCAGGAATTCAACAACTGAAGAATGTCAATCCTGAAACCGCCCAGCAACTTGATCAACCGGCCGCTCCAACCAAGGAACCGAGCCCAACCACCTTTGATCTCGGGTCAAATTCATCTGCTCCAACAGTTCCTCGTCCAAGTGACGAAGCCGTGCTCGCAGCTCAGAACAAGTTTCTGACTATCTCCAAGATTCGAACCAGCACCGTGTTTAGCGGGCGAGATTTTTACACGTGGAGTTTCGAGCTCGAGCTACTTCTACAAAACGCGCAAATTTTCTGCTATTTTGACGAAAGCTACGCTGGCCCTTCCAGCGACACTGACAACGCAAAGGCTCAGTATTACAACGAGTTGCTCATGGCGTATAGCGTCCTACTCCGCAACATGGCGCCGACTGAACAACTCGGCATTCGACCATACAAGACTCACCAAGCTCCCGCCATGGCTGCCTGGAACTACCTCAACAAAACTTACCAGCCCAAGGACTCCATGTCCTCCAGCCACTTGCTCCAGCAACTCATGGAAGTCAAGATGGCACCTGGCGAGAAAGCAAATTCCTACATCAACCGTTGCCGAAGCGTCCGCGACCAACTTCTGAAGCTCGGAAACACAATTTCCGAGGACATGTTTGTCACCATCGTGCTTCGAGGTCTGCGACCACACTGGAATCCTTGCAAGGCGCTTCTTCGCCAACAAGGAATAATATCCGAAGTGCACCTCCGCGCTACCCTGCTGCACGAGCAGCGTGACATGGACTTCAACCAAGAAAAGGGGGCACACCGCGAACAAATTGCCTTTTACTCTAATCGCGATCAACGGAGAAATCGCGACACGCGGCCATGAACTGCAAAGCCTTCGGTCACTTTACCGAACGCTGCCGATCCGGACCACGACACGACTCCGCGCCGCGCAACAACTCTGCCTACGGTCCTGATCATATGCGCCAGGCAAACCGACCGTCCTCGGACCATCGGTCTGCCCCGCGCCAGCCGCAACAAACCGACATTCAGCGCACACCGCAGAACAACATCGCAGTCCGCCATGTCATGGGCAACATGGCGATGCGCATTCCTCGTCGCACCCGAGGATATGTTCGTCATCATCGTGCTTCGAGGGCTGGGACCACACTGGAATCCCTGCAAGGCGCTTCTTCGCCAACAAGGGATAATATCCGAAGCACATCTCTGCGCTACTCAGCTGCACGAGCAACGTGACATGGACTTCAACCAAGAAATTGGGGCGCGCCGTGAACAAATCACCTTTTATTCAAATCGCGACCAACGGAAGAATCGCGACACACGGCCACGGCAATACTATTGCAAGAACTGCAAAGCCTTCGGTCACTCCACCGAACGATGCCGATCCGGTCCACGACACGACTCCGCGCCGCGCAACAACTCTGCCTACGGTCCTGACCATATGCGCCAGGCAAGCCGACCGTCTTCGGACCATCGGTCTACTCCGCGCCAACCGCCACAATCTGACATTCAGCGCGCACCGCAGAACAACAACGCAGTCCGTCATGTCATGGGCAACATGGCGATGCGCATTCCCCGTCGCACCCGCCGCACCAATCGGCGACATTTGAGATATGTCTCGCCTCCCTCGCCAGGAAACGAAGTCCAATTCACCGGCTACAACAACCCCTTCACGCAAGATGGGGAATTCGTCTCCGACGAATACGAACAGGATTGGGATCTGCCGATACCCCTGCTGGAGTCGCCGCCGCATGACGAAGATTTTCTTAACTCGCCGTCCATCACAAGCTATTTCTACGGTCACCACATCGACACGCGCCCCGTGGATAATTACCGTGCTGCTGGAGATCGGCGCATTCCGTTCCGGAACACACCAAACTTGGCCCTCTCGGCTCAACATCGCGCGAACTCCTACAACACATGGTACCTCGACAGCTGCTGCGGGCAGCACATGGTGGGCTCCGAGCGCTACATCTCCAACCCAAGCGCCATCCCCCAACCCACCGTCGTCACGGTGGCCAACATTCAGCAACTCCAAGCACGAGCATGCGGCATCGTCGTTCTAAAAGCACGCGACAGCGACATTCATATCATGCTCAACGACGTCCTCATCTTGCGCGGTCTTCAATATAATCTCCTTTCCTACGATCAACTCGTGCAAAGTGGAGTACTCATGACGACTGACCTTGAGACACGCGACATCCTCATGCACTGGAAAGACTACAGCAACTTAAACAGCGAACCGCGCTACATCGGCAGAGCCCATTCCGAAGACGGCGTTTACATCCTCGATTTCGACATCCCAGACTGCAGCGCTGACTCAGGGGACCTCATCGACTTGCAGCCAAGACATCGTGTGGAAACGCAACCCCAAGCACATTGACGGTCGCCCCTGGATCAAGCATCACGCTCACCCAAGGGAAATAGATCTGCACGCCCCTGGACCTGATGGTCTCTGCCGCAACTGCCGTACTCCAACTGCCTCCACAACAGACAGAACAGACAGACCTGTACCATCCACACGCCCATCCAACCCACCCCCGAACAGAGGAAAAGCGCCAGCTGACGAAGGAGAATCTTCCGCTGCAACAGCACGGCGCCTCACAGCCGCAGCAGTACAGACTGACACACCCTCAGAACAGATCCCTGAGGACGCTAGACCAATCATTCAGCCTGCTGGCATGGACATTGTTGAGGAAGCGGAATGGCAGACTCCTCACCCATCTGGCATGCGCGACGGAGAACTCGCTGCAGCACTCACTACCTTCCAGCCGCGCAGGGCTCGCACTGACCCCACAGTCCACGATCGCCTAGAGCTCCTCACGCGCTACACGGGACCTGGCGCATATGACGGCGAAAATAACCCTCTCCCACTGACCTGGGAGACCTACCACGTCCAACACCCCTGGTCCCGATGCACCATGACCACCGAGGAGTTTCAGCGACATGAAGAAGAAGAAAGGCGTCGCCGCACGGACGAAGAAGCAAAGGCAGCAGCAGCTGCAACAGCTGGAGGATGGGGGAGCGGAGCTGCAACAGCTGGAGGATGGGGGAGCGGATCTGCAACAGCTGGAGGATGGGGAAGCGGAACCAGCGCAACAGGATGGGGGGACCCCGCACCATCAACAATGGAGGAAGAAGAGTCCATCGAAGCTGTCATTGCTCGAGCCGAACAAGAAGCAGCAGCAGAAGCAAGGGGACCATATGGTTCACCACGTCCCCTTGGCATTCCCCCAGGCACAGCACCGCAAACTGACTCCTCGGGATCTCTTACCATTCCTCAACGCGCCTCCCCAGACTCTATAGACTCATGACCCCCCACCGACCGCGATACCATACTGCCCTACCGCACCTATCCCCGCAGCCCACTCCACACTAAAACCACGCCCATTGGCCCCTCAGACTCACCTGCTCCAAGCCCTCTAGCAACATTTGCCTTACCGCCTCATCACATGCCACGACCAGACCTCCCAAACAGCAAACACAGATGATGTAACCATACCCCTCGCTGCCATCACAACAATCACACCAACCCCCACTGCTCGTGACATCATTCTTGCATTCGGCCTCTCCATCTCTCCACAGCCCATCCCACAGCCAACTGAACAAGACATAGCCCCTCTCATTGCGTTTTACACATGCTCTCTTGCTCTGCGTGCTCAACCAGACCTCTGGCACAAGCGCCTTGGTCACCCCTCTCAGGAAGTCCTAAACAACTGCATTCGCGCGCAAGTCTTTCTCCCTGGAACTCTCCTCCGCCCAGACGGCACTCCAGTCCCAGTCAACACCACTCGCCGCACTGACTGCGACATCTGCCCTGAAGCTGCACTCACACATCAGCCCTTCAAACTCCTTGAACCCGGGACCAACCGCTACGAGAAACTTGAGAAGGTCTACAGCGATTTCCTCGTGCTCACTAAGACCGGCCTCAACGGCGAAGAATACACTCTCACCTTCGTCGACGCTCACTCCCGCTTCGTCTGGGTCGCCAATGTCTCCCACAGGAGCAAAGCGTATGACATCTTCAAGGTTTGGCACGCTAACGCGGAAACTCAGCTCTGACAAACAGACTGCGCAGCCGAATTCAAGAGCGACAAGTTTGCGGCCTACATCCAGGACAAGGGCATCGTGCACAAGCTCTCCCTCCCTTACGCGCACCCACAGCAAGGCGTCGCGGAACGCACCAACCGCACTCTCATGACCAAGGTTCGCGCCCTTCTGCAACAGAGCGACGTCGACGCGAAGTACTGGCCTTACGCCATGCATCACGCTGTCCGTCTGCACAACCTGCTCAACACCACTGCCAACACCGACAACCTCTCGCATCACCTCAAGTTCACCGGCAAGCAAGGCGACATCTCCATGCTCCGCGTCTGGGGTCGCATGGTGCAGTATCGACCTGCAGCGGCGACCACGGGGAAGTTCGAACGTCGCGCCCGCTGGGGCGTGCACCTCGGCATCAGCTTCGAGCACCACGCTTGGAAGATCCTCGACCATGACACCTCACAGATCGTCGCGGCGCGCGACGTCATCTTCTACGAGGACCTCTCCATCCACAAGTTCCAGTGCGACCGCCATGCTGATCGTGTCCGCGGCGAACATAACATCGCGGAATACGAGCGCCCGCCGCGCACCCTCGCTACGCCTGAAGACGAAGCCGCCGCAGCACTCGCGGACCAGGATCCTACTGATCCCCACCCAGGTCCTCGCCCCTGGAGCGACGAAGACGAGGATGAGGACGGAGCTCCTCTCGACTCCTCTCGTGACTCCCTCCTCAGTCCCACACCCTCCAGCGGCAACGACTCTGACGATGACGTGGTGGAAGTCACCAGCGATCAGCGCCACAGCCCTGGCCTCTCCGGCCTCCACATCCTTGGCCTCCACACGGCGGTGTCCCGCCCACTCAAGGCGGTTGAACCCAAAACCCCGCGTCAAGCTCTCACCGGCCCCTACGCAAAGGAGTGGCGCGCCGCGATGGATGCTGAAGTCGCCGCGCTTGAAGCTCGTGATACCTGGGTCCTCGCTGATCGAGCTGCCTTGAAGGGGAGACGCGTCCTCTCGGGGAAATGGGTGTTTCGTGTCAAAACCACCGCCGACGGCACAATCGAGCGCTTCAAGGCCCGCTGGGTTGTTCGCGGGTTCGTCCAACGTCACGGCGTTGACTTTGATCAAACCTTCGCACCTGTCAGCCGCCACACCTCCGTCCACATTCTCCTCGCCATCGCAGCAGCAAAGCATCTCCCCCTCCGCCAAATCGACGTCAAAAATGCCTTTCTCTATTCACCCGTGGATGCCCTCATTTTCGTCGAGCAGCCTCACACCTACGGCGACGGCGACGATCGCGTATGTCAGCTACGCAAATTGCTCTACGGCATCAAGCAGGCACCACGACTCTGGCAGCAGTACCTTCACCAAATCCTGCTCGACATCGGTTTTATCCAGCTGCCTCACGATCCCGGCATGTACCGCCTCCACTACCGCGGCGACTACATCCTCCTCACGGCGTACGTTGACGAACTTCTCTACACCGGCACCAGCAACGACCTCCTAGCTCAGTTTGAGAAAAACCTGAGCAACCGCGTCGAAATCACCAGCACCGATCAAGTCACCCAGTTCCTGGGTCTCAACATCTCTTACTCGGCTGACGCCATCCACCTCTCCGCCTCCAAGTATGCCGAGACACTCGCAACCAAGTTCAACATCAAACCAGCCAACCTCTCCACTCCTTACCGCAACCCGGCCAACCCGCATGTTCCCAACACCACACCTCCCAACCTCTCCGGTCACCAACTGTACCAGCAGCAGCTCGGCTGTCTCCTCTTCGCGGCGGTCACGTGCAGGCCTGACTTGTCCTACATCTCAAGTCAACTCGCTCAGTATGCCAAGCGGCCTGAAGGGGAGCACATGTTTGATTTACAGCGCGCTCTGCAGTACTTCATCTCCACACCGCACATTGGCCTCACCTACTCAACCCTCACAACCCGCTCCTTCAGCCTCGTTGGCTACGTGGACGCAGATCATGCCGCCGACCCTGCTAATCGACGGTCCCGAACCGGCTTCCTCTTTCGTCTTGAGCCTACCGGACCAATCTCCTGGAATTCCCATAAGCAAGAAATGGTGGCGCTCTCCTCCGCTGAAGCCGAATTTATCGCCGCCACGCCAGCTGTTCGCGAAGGTCTCTACCTTCAGGAGCAGCTTCAAACTTCACTGCGACAACCAAAGCGCGATAAAAATCGCAAACAAGCCTGGCTTCGTCAACCGCACCAAGCACATCGCGCTCCGCTACTTCTTCGTCAAAGACGTAGTTGACAAAGGCAAAGTCATCTTGACGTATTGCCCCACTGGTGACATGGCAGCTGACTTCCTCACCAAGAAGCTGCCACGTCAACAGTATCATCACTGCGGAAACATCTGCGGCATAACCAAGCGCGTAAAGACTTCGCTCCTCCAGGAATGAAGGGGAGTGTTACGATATGGTATAGTTGAATAAACATTCCTGAGTAACAAATCCTTAACGCGAAGATGATTGCAGCGAGGACGAAAGGCCAAGCGACGAGACAGTTATCGAGACAGTTACAAGGAGGAAGAATTTGAAGTGCAAAGCGCGGGAAAAGTTCAAACGGTTACCGGACCGCGTACGGTTACCGAACCGCACGGTTGCGATGTTGCATCTAGATTAGCCCTAAGGGGAATGTACCCCCTCAGAGTACATGGGTAGCTAGGACCTTTCATATTCCACTGTATTCCTATATAAACTCTTGTACCGCATTGTGTTATTCACTTCTGTCGATATTCAAAATCTCCTTCTGACAGAGTCCGTACCCGACATTACCTAGCAATCTTCCGCTGCTGCTACACTCCGTGCGATCAACTTGAGACGATCCTATAAGACGGTTCAGATTGCATCAACAGGCACGTCGGTCTCTGGAGGGTTATGGGCGCACTCACCTGCTACACAAACAAGCCCTTTTATCCCAGTTGTTAGTGGCTGGGATTCTGACACGGAAAGCATACATAGATTTATGTATAGAATACATGGAATACGAAGGGACCTAGACTAGCCATGTACTCTGGGGTACGTTACGTTCCCTTACCCATGGCAATACGCAATCGATTACAATACAATCCCCTCCAAAAGAAAAGGCAAAGAAATTTAGAAATAAAAGGCCCTAGTCTAGGGGGTGTCTTATGGTGATTAAGGTACAATCAGTGGCTTCAAGGAGAGCAGCTGATAGAGCGCAGCAAAGCAACTTCTCCACTTGTGGTCCTGCAGCGGCCCAATTCAGGGCAAGGCAACAAAACAAGAAAACAAATCAGTCTCGGTTTGAGCGAGACTTGATGACAACAAACCGAGGAAACTGGGTAAGGGCAACGCAGGCAGGAAATTTGCACATGCTAGCACAAACACCAGTGAAACGGAATACGGCAGCTATCAGCATGTGACACTCACGCAGCAGTGGTAACATTGTTGCCGGGGCGATACCACCCTGCGGCGCGGCCATAGCAGTCGGCCCCGTTCCAAAACCACATGAGCCCACACACCACCCTGGTGCCCTTGGCGCCATCAGGCGCATCCCAGAGGATCTTCAGCGACCCCACCGCCCCCGCCATGGGCGCCGGCACGTTCACACAGCCGGCGGGGCGGGCAGCGCCGGGAGTGGGCGCTCGGAGGATGATGGGGCCGAGGGTGGAGGGCGAGTTGGTGAAGGAGGCGCGGTTGAAGAGAGCGATGCTGGTGGTGACTGTGGTGGATGGGGCTGGGGGGAGGTTGGTGAGAAGGGGATGGAAGGTGAAGAAATGGGGATGATGCAAGAATGGTGTCGTGAGAAGATGGATGAGAATGGAGTGTTGGAAGGACTCACGTAAAGTGTCATAATTCCAAAAAAGGAGGCGGAAGTATAACTCTTCAGAGCATCTCTGAAAGCGTAAGCTAGTAGCAAATGGTTGATTGAAGGGTTTGGTATTGGCGAGTACATGAAGCACAGGTGCCGTTGACAAGGGGCTGCGAGGCCGGGCAGGCGCAGAAGGGGATGTCGTTGCTGTCCTCCCTGCAGCGAGCTGAGGCCGGGCACGTCACTCCCTTGCAGGAGGGCGCTGGAGGGAGGGAGGGGAGAGAGGGGTGGAGGGGGGTGAGAGAAATTAAGAAGGATGAACTGTGTGGTGTAAACGATAGAGAGGGAACAAAAGCAGAGCTAAGAGTCACAAGCTTAAGGAACACTTCAAAGGCACCTCGAAGCTCCGATGTTAGAGAAGAGCGAGAGAAGAAACGCCCTCCTACAAGCCACCTCGAAACCTTCTGCCCTTGGACCAGCACTCACCCAGGCATGTGTTGGGAGCGGCACTCACCCAGACATGTGTTGGGAGCGGTGAGCACGGTGCCCTGGGGGCACACACACTGCGCTGCTCCAGACGAGCCGTCACACACCAGATCCCCTGCACACCTGCTCGCCCCCCTGCATGGGTCTGCATTCAAAGGGAGAAAGGGGGTGTGAGGGTGATGAGGGGAGGTGAGTATGTGCAATTTTTTACATCCTGATGATCGGGAACGGAGAGATGGGAAGGGTGGGTGAAAAACACACACGAAACACGCCACACAACCAGCAGCGCACGCCTCTCAGGCTCACCTGCTTGGCACTTGCCATTGACCAACGCCTGGCCTTGCGCGCACTGGCACTTGGGCTTGCCCCCCACTGCCGTGCACGTGGCTGTGGACGGGCAGAGCGCTCGGAAGCAGGGGTCCTGCACTGCAGTGGGGACGCATGGGGCGGAGGGGAAGGGGGAGCAGGGGAGCGTGTGTGTTGGGGGGAGACCGCGAAGAGGATACGGCCAAGGGAAGAATGCAAAGCGGAGAAGGCAAGGGCTGGAGGGTGAAGGGGAGAGGGCAAGGGGGAGAGGACAAGAGAAGAGGGCAAGTTGAAGAGAGCAATTGGTGGAAATGAGGGGCAACCAGCTGTCACTGCAGGAGCAGCGCATGGGGCTGGATGGTCCTTTCAAGAACGTGGAAGGCACGGTGCAGTGCGTACTGTAAGGCAGCTGGCCGTTGTAGTTGCCTGGCGGCGAGTAGTGGCACGCCCACACGTCGCTACGCGTGCCACACGACGCCTTGGCACACCCCAGCCTGCGCGTGTTGTTCCACACCACCTGCACCCCCCCCCATGCCACGCCCACGAGGCACAAGGCAGTTGTGAGTACAAGGAAGGAAAAATCAATTAGAAATGAACTACCACGTGGAGGCAGGCGCAAGCATTGAGACATCTGCGCCTGGCGATGAAGTGTTTGTAAACGCTACTGCTCGCCACTCACCTGCGTGTAGTGGCCGCACTTGGCCCAGTCACGTGCTACTGCTCGCCACTCACCTGCGTGTAGTGGCCGCACTTGGCCCAGTCACGTGCTACTGCTCGCCACTCACCTGCGTGTAGTGGCCGCACTTGGCCCAGTCACGTGCTACTGCTCGCCACTCACCTGCGTGTAGTGGCCGCACTTGGCCCAGTCACGTGCTACTGCTCGCCACTCACCTGCGTGTAGTGGCCGCACTTGGCCCAGTCACGTGCTACTGCTCGCCACTCACCTGCGTGTAGTGGCCGCACTTGGCCCAGTCACCGCCCGCACAGCCGTTGGGGAAGACGCCCAGCTGGTACCACTTGCCCTCGTCCACCCACCAGCGCACCGCATCGCCGTTGGACGCCCACCCGCTGGGGCTGGCGCCCGACAGGTTCTGCCCCTCGCCACTGGCGCCGCCGTGCTGCAGCTGACAGTTGTGCGCACTGGAGGACAGCGTTTGAACCCATGCCCTGGCCCTTGACGCCACTGGGAGGGAGAATGGGGGGCGGGGGAAGGGGAAGCGATAGAAGGGAGAGGGAATAAAGGCAGAAGGAAGAAAGAAGAGGAGGAGGAAGTGAGGGGACTGAGAGAGAAGCATGCACAAGGAGACGCCATGGTACATGCACGCACCACTCATACCACCCACATGCGCCATGCGCCATGCTGCATGCATGCAGCCCCTCGCCCCAGCAGCAGCACTCACGGGCATCGTCCCACACAAGGGGCACGGCGCCCACAGCGGCGCGGGCGGCGTTGTGTTGGTCCAGGTAGTCCGAGTTGGCGAGGGGAGCGGACGAGCACCGGTTGTTGATCAGCCGCTTGAAGGGCGCCGGGCATTTGCACACCGCTGCACCGTTCTGCACCGCGCACTTGGATACGTCCGGACACTTCACTCCGTAGCAGGGGTCTGAGGCGGAGATGGGGCGGGAAACGGGGGGGGGGGGAGAAAAGGGTTGGGCATTCGCATACCGCTGCACCGTTCTGCACCAATCACCGCCGCGCGCCTGGGCAGTTGTGAACATTTGACGCCGTAACATGGATCTGAGGAGGAACTTAGGAAAAATGGGGGTGTGGAGGGAGAGGGGAGAGGAGAGGAGGGGGAAGGGAGAGTGGGGGGGAGAAGGAGAGGATGGCAAAAGTATTCCTTTGACACGCGGGCACCTCAGTCTCAGCGATGAGAGGGGGAGAGCGCCGCGGGGGCAGGATGCAGGGAGTAAACGAGGCACGCCAATCGTGTTGCAATCACCTGAGCACGAGCACTTGGCGACGCCAGAGGAAGCGGAGCAGGAGCAGCCGTTCGGGCACGTCACGAACGAGCACGCGTCGCTGCCAGCCGCACCGCCGCGCCAAGGCTGCGCCGAGGCGCCCCTCCACCGACCGGCGCCTGCAGCGACGGCGGCGGATGCGGACGCGAGGTGGCGGGAGAGGAGGGTGGCATGGAGGAGGGGAAGGAGGAGGAGAAGAGGGGTGGCGATTGCGGTTCGCATTCTAATCATTACACGCTCCATCGGACAATCAATAGTGCCGATCAGTGCGAGATCGAGAAATCAAATGGAACGACAACTTCTGAGTCGCGAGTGGCGAATTTAGCCAGGCGAGAATGGCTGGTGCATGGCTGCGGTTATAGTAACTTCGGCGAGAACGGATAAGGTACGAATGAGAGAGCGGCTGAATTCTGAACGAGAATACGCGGACCAAGCCATGGCGGAGGCGAGCGAAGGAAGTGCGCTTAGCGTGAACGAAACGAGACGGGCGGCTGAACCAGGTCACCTCGGACCACTCGAACGTGGCTTGCAAGTTCGCGACGAGGCACACGAGTGCGAGTTGCGGCTAAAATGAGTTGGGTTGAAAATGGTCGGACCCAGAGATCGGTGGTGGGTTGAAATTTCTGAACTCACAGCAACGGTGGAGAAGAAAGTCTATCTACCAACCAACCAAGCATGCATGTCTGCTGTTGGTTGTGCGGGGCACGCATTTCAGGGATGTGCTAGGATTTCGAGTTACGGCTGGTTACGTTCTACATTACAAGTGTAAGGAATTTTGCCTAATTCCTTACTAGGGCACTCCATACCAGGGCTTATTTTATCAGTGTAAATTACTCTGATACCCTGATAATCAGGGTGATTTTTTAGGGTCACAATTTGGCGTAAAAGTTTGTTTTTTTATAATAAAATTTCCCTCATCAATCAGGGTTTTGATTTTGGGAACACTTTAGCGTAAAAGTAACATGTTCTGTTAGTGCGTTTTACCCTGAAGCGAGTATAAGGCATCTTCCCGGGGTGCCCCCTCCCCCACCGCCCTGTACCCCGATACTCCATGCGCGAACCTGAAAATTTTTCCCCGAATGTATGAGTGGTGTTCAACAAGATTGGTCGGAATTGTTGATATAATCCGAGAATCGAACTGGATAAGATAAGACTGCTAAGTTATAGGAAGACAATAAAGTCTTCGAAAGAGAAGAAGATGATTAAAAGGTAGAGATACAAGGGTATAAATAGCAAACTAGCTAGCCATGTACTCTGAGGGGTACATTCCCTTATTTAACTGTATTGCATTGCTACAGTAACCGCGACTATTGCTCTACTCGATAGTTACCATGTTGCAGCGTGTAACCTCAGAGTACGGTTACTGGGTAGTCAACAGTCACGACCGTTGACTGCCTTCGACTGTTGATCTTCGTGTGACTCTCGAGCTTCAGCATGCTCTATATAAGCTATTGCGACACTGGTACAGTCGCGCTGCTTTGTTACGAAGTGGCGCGTTGGGAGAGAACCTTCGGAAATGTTATAATAACCTTTCGGTTATTCCAACACTTGTCAGAATAGCAAGCAGGAATGAGAACAGAAGAAGAGGGTTTGCACTAGCAGGCAGTTGAGTACATATAGGAAACCCTAATTTGGGCTATACTCGCTATACAGTACCCCACTGCAGGCTAGACAAATATCACATTCTGACACACCCCCATAGTCAAAGTGGGGTATAATCAGCACAGCAAGCAGTCATAGAGCAGGTTCACAAGTACAAGCAAAGCTAGAGGCATTCACAAAGGGCAAGTGAGGAGGAGGAGGCGGGACTGTGAGAGGAGAGGAGATAGGAGGCGACGGCTGAAGCTGCAGACACACGGGCAACAGGAGCGGCTGGCACAGCGGCTACCGGAGCAGCGCCCCGGACTACTGGAGTAATTGGCTCCGCGGCTAAGACGAGCGGCAGGAGCAACGGACCCACGGGCGACTGGCGCAGCAGGCTCGCTGGGCTACCGGAGCAGAGCCCCGGACTACTGGCGCTGCTGACGACACGACGGCTGCCTCCGCTCAACCTCCCCCAACTGTCCCACCCCCCTTTCACACACCCCTTGCTGCACCCCTAGCTCCACTCCCACGTCACCCCCCTAGCGCCACTCCCTCGGCTCCCACACATCCACCCCCCTCAGCGGCAGCTGCAGCAGTGGGAGACGGAGGAGGAGGAGGAGCAGGGGACGGCTCACACACCCGCTACCCCCATACCCGCCACCCCCATACCCCCAACGCAGGGCAGAGACGCGGGCAGCAGCTGGGGCGCTGCGACGGGCGACGGGCAGGGCGGCGCGCGGGTCCCCAGGGCGCCGCGACGGGCGACGGGAGGGGGCGACACGCGGGCCCCCAGGGCGCCGCGACGGGCGACGGGCAGGGCGACGCGCGGCCCCCCAAGGCGCCGCGACGGGCGACGGGAGGGGGGGGACGCGCGGGCCCCCAGGGCGCCGCGACAGGCGACGGGCAGGGCAGCGCGCGGGCCCCCAGGGCGTCGCGACGGGCGACGGGAGGGGGGGGACGCGCGGGCCCCCAGGGCGCCGCGACGGGCGACGGACAGGGCAGCGCGCGGGCCTCCAGGACCCCGCGACGGGCGACGGGATGGGGGCGGCGCGCGGGCCCCCGGGACGCCGCGATGGGTGACGAAACTGCCGCGCTCCTCGAGCGCGTGGCGGGCAGAAAACCGCCGCGCGCCCCGAGCGCGCGGCGGGAAGAAAAAACGCCGCATGCGCAGGGCGCGCGGCAAGCAGAAAACGTCGCGCGCCCGGGGCGCGCGATAGGCAGGACAGCAGCGGAAGCATTAAGTGGGCCCATCCACTGGATCGACCAGGGAGGGTCGACCTGCTCTGATTGCATGTGAAAAATAGAACGAGGAATGAGAACAGAAGAAGAGGGTTTGCACTAGCAGGCAGTTGAGTACATATAGGAAACCCTAATTTGGGCTATACTCGCTATAGAGTACCCCACTGCAGGCTAGACAAATATCACATTCTGACAACACTCCCCTTCATTCCTGAAGGTGAGCCACGTGGGATTTCTTCAAGATCCCGCAGAGGTCGGTGCAGTGCTGGAACTTCTGACGTGGCAGTTTCTTGGTCAAGAAACCTGCTGCCATGTCACGGGTTGGGCAGTACGTGAGTTTGACCTTGCCCTTGTCGATCTCCTTCTTCACGAAGAAGTAACGGAGTGCGATGTGTTTCGTGCGGTTCACGCACCCGGGCTTGTTCGCGATCTTGATCCCGCTCTGATTGTCGCAGAGTAACGTGAAGTGCTCGTTCATCGTCACTTTCGCTTCCTGCAGGAGCTCCATCAGATACAGCCCTTCGCGAACAGCTGCGCTGGCGGCGATAAACTCAGCTTCGGCTGATGAAAGAGCAATGCGCTCCTGCTTCTGGGAGTTCCAGGAGACGAGTCCAGCAGGTTGGAGTTGAAATATGAAACCTCTGCGGGAGCATCTGTTGTTAGTGTCTCCCGCATGGTCAGCGTCTACGTAGCCGTGGAGCTGCTGGGTGGCAGTTAAGTTGGCTTCGTAGGTGAGTCCGACGTCACGGGTAGAGATGAAGTATTGGACTTCTCAGCGTAGGTCCAGTAGATTCTCCCCTTCAGGTCGCTTCAGTACTGTGCGAGCTGGCTTGCGACGTAGGAGAGCTCCAGCCGGCACGTGATGGCGGCGAATAGGGGACACCCCAGCTGCTGCTGATAGAGCCGATGATTTTTTATGGAGAGCGGCGTGGTGTCAGGTTGATCGTCACCTCGAGCTTCTCCTTGATTTCTTCCTCGAACCGGTCGAGCAGCTCCGTGTCATCGCCGGTGTAGAGGAGGTCGTCGAGGTAGGCGACGAGAAGAATGAATTTGCCGCGCAACTCCTTCCGGTACATCCCAAGGTCATGCGGCAGCTGAGCGAATCCGAGCTCCGTGAGAACGGTGTGCAGGTACTGCTGCCACAGACGAGGTGCTTGTTTGATCCCATAAAAAGATTTCTGGAGAAGGCAGACAGCACCGTCGCTTTCTTCAAAGGCGTGTGGTTGTTCGACGAAGATGATGGCGTCGACAGGCGCGTAGAAAAATTCGCTTCCGACATCGATTTGTCGGAGCGGATGCTGTTTGATGGCTGCAATGCAGATGAGGATGCGGACTGAGGTGTGCCTTCCGACGGGCGCAAAGGTCAGGTCGTAATCCACCATGTGAGTTTGTTCGAAGCCGCGCACCACCTACCTCGCCTTGTACTTATCAATGGAGCTGTCCACGAGTGTTTTGATTCGGAAGACCCATTTGCCGCTGAGCTTTTTTCTCCCCTTTGCAAATGATCGGGGAACCAGCTTCCATGTCCCGCGACTCTTTAGTGCCGCTACTTCTGCTGCCATGGCTGCCTTCCATTTCTCATTGTCGAGTCCAGACACGGCATGGCGAACGGTGGTGGGTTCCTTGGGGGAGGTGTGGCGAATGGCGACTGCGAGCCCAAGGATGCGGAGGCCGGTTTCGTTGGTCTTTTCGTAGTGGAGGCGGTCATAGTCGTGGAAGCTGGTAACTTCGACAACGTCGTCGTCTCTGTCATGGCCGGTGCGGATGGTGTCGTGCGAAGGGTTGCTCGGTGGTAACCCGGCATCCAGAGACTGGCGCGCTGTGCTGTTGTAGTTGTGGGCTTCACGGGTTGTATCGTCAGGATCGAATTGAGAAACAAGAATGTAAGTTGGGGCCTAGAATGGGCTTGTAAGGGGGATGTTGGGAAAGGAATCGAATGGTCTGTTGTCAGTTGCGTCTGCGTCCTCTGCCAGGTCAGCCTCATCCTGTGACGTGGCGAAGCTGCGGTGCCCCTCGAAAACCCTCTCTGGTGCTTTGTCAGCTTCGCGATGTTCTTTGAACCGGCAGGGTCAGCTTCTCGTAGAAGATGCAGTCACGTGATTTCGTCACCTCGTCTGTCGTGTAGTCCAGCACGATCCACGCCTTGTATCCTTTTTCGATCCCGAGGTGAATGCCCCAGCGTGCCCGGTCAGCAAACTTTCCCGTCCTTGCTGTCTGTGGCCTGTACTGTACCATGCAGCCGAACACCCGAAGAAGACGCGTGTCAGATTTTCTGCCCGTCCAAGCTTTGTGGGGCGAGGTGTTGTTCTCGAGGCTTCGGGAGGACAGCAAGTTGTGCAGCCGAAACAGCGTGATTCATCGCAAACGGCCAAAACTTTGTTGGGATGGCGGACTGCTTCATCAAAGCCCTCATCCTTGTGGGGAGGCTCCTGATTGTCCGTTCTGCTACTCCCTCGTGCTCGTGAGCGTAGGGCAAGGACACCAGACGCTCAATCCCTTTCTTGGTGAAGAGTTCCTTTGACTCAGTTGAGAAAAACTCTGCTCCTCCGTCCGTTTGGTAGCTTTTCAGCTTCAATACTGATTGGCGTTCTGCGCGATTCATCCAGGCTATGAAGCACTCGAAGGCAAGAGAGCGACAATCGGTGTTGATAGCCCAGACGTAGCGTGTGGATGCGTCGATGAAGGTTAGCGTGTACTTCTCGCCGTCAAGCCCGTCTTGGCTGAGAATCATGAAGTCGCTGTAGACTTTTTCAAGTGGTTGGTAGCGTTCGTAGCCAGGAGGCAGGTCGGGGAAGGGCTTGTGAGCGAGTGACGCGGTGGGGCAGACGGTGCGCGCCGGGTCACCTAACGTTGCTGTGAGGGCGCCCCCCCTGGGAAGTAGCAGTGCATCTGAGTCGAAGACTCCGGCTTTGATGGAGTTCTTGAGCGTGACGTGGGAGGGATGTCCGAGTCGTTGATGCCAAATTTCTGGTTCTGCTTGGTAACCGACGGTTTTCTGATAATATTTGTTTCTCTCTACTTCGTCTCGCTGCTCCGTTTCAGGTCCTTTGTCGGTGGCGGCGCTCACGTCTGCTGCGAAGGCTCGGGCGGAGACTCGTTCCAGGACAGCGTCGGGGATTCCGGCGATGTCGTTCGAATCGGCGGTGTGAATTGGGTCGCCGGTGACGAGTGGTCGCAGAAGTTGTGCCGGAAGTCGTGCCGCCTTGGGCCACTCGGAAGCGGGAAGTCCTTCCATCGGAACACGATGATAGAGATATTCGTCGCCGGTGACCGAGTTCAGCTGAGGTCCTTGTACTGGCGGCGGCGCTTCCTCGGTAGGTTCGGATAACTCTACTGCTCCTCCGAACTCGTAAGTCATTTCTTATGACTCCTCTTTTTTTTCCTCTGGTTTGTCAGGAGCGTACTGATCTGGAAGAGGAGGTCCGCCCCAACTTGTTCCGCACGTCACCCAGTACGGATCTATCTCCGCATTTTTGTAGGGGGAAGTGCTGGAGCCTCGAGATAAGGAGAGCTTGGGGGTCCCCATCCACTTTCGGAAGCTGAAGTCCCCAACCGCCTCCTGTGGAAGCTCCTTCTTCTGGTGTTTGGTCGACTCCCCAAGCACCAGCGGTAGGACTGGGAGTGGTCCAGCTGGGTGAGACCAGTCCTGTTACGCCCCACCCGGTACCAGCGGTTGCTCCCTATCCTCCCGTGTCAGCTTCTGCAGTTGCTGACTTCCCATTGCCTTCCTCCTGTTCCATTGTTGCAGGTCCGGTATCTCCAAGAGTGGAGGTCGAATCAGTTGGGACGGTGCGCAGGCGAAGAAGTCCGTCCGAGGCAGGGCGCTCGAGTTCCATTTCCTTAGGGTGCGACCAAGTCGGTGCCTTAGTGGGTGTCGTCTTCAGCAGGAGGGTTCATTCGGAGTTGCATATCGTGCCTTCCGCCGTGAAGTTTACTACGAAGACTCCGTCGTTGTCTACTGCCTTCCCGATGTAAGTGTTCTTGTAGAACAGTTCAAAGCTTCTCTCCTTGCAGTTGCTTTGGATGTCAACTCCGCACCTCATGAGTTGTGATGACGAGAGCAGGTTGTACTGCAGATCGGGAACGACCAACACGTCTCCGATGTGAATGGTGACCAACAACGTTGTCGACATCCCCGAAGCTGATCTTCACCAAGCCTCCACCCAAGCCTTCACAACCGATGTACGAGCTGCCACCGACAAAGGACATGCGACACCACAACAAGAGGAAGAACAGAGAAACAAATATTACAAACGGACTGTTGGCTACCGCGCCACTCCTGACATCTGGCACCAACGGCTCGGGCATCCCTCACACACTACACTAAAAACTCCATTCCCGCCAACGTCTTCAACACAAGTGGTCTGCTTCTGCCCAACGGCCACACGCTCACAACAACTTCAGAAGCTCCGCCATGTACCGTCTGCCCCACTGCCGCGCTCTCTTACAAGCCGTTCCTCGACTTACCTCAGGGCTATGAAATATATGAACCGCTTGAAAAGGTCTACAGCGATTTCATGATTCTAAGCCAAGGCGGACTCGACAACGAATACAATACAATGACCTTCATCGACACCAGCACGCGCTACGTCTGGGCCATCAACATCGACTGCCGTTCATGCGCCTTCGACTGCTTCGTGGTTCGGAAGGAACGGGCCGATCGACAATCAGGCCTGAATTTGAAGAACTTTTAGATGGACGGGGGTGTGGAGTACTTCTCCAACGAGTTCAAAGAGCTCTTCGCCAAGAAAGGGATTGAGCACCTGGTGTCCCTACCATATGCGCACAAGCAGCAAGGAGTAACAGAAAGGACAAACAGGAGCCTCGCAACGAGGATGAGAGCCCTCGTGAAGCAGTCTGCAATACCAACCAGGATCTGGCCATTCGCGATTAACCATGCCGTTCGGATGCACAACCTGTTGTCATCATGGAGCCTAAAAGACAACACCTCAGCTTACAAGGCTTAGAAGGGAAGAAAAGCTGACACGCATCTGCTACGAGTGTTCGGCCGCATGGTACATGCCCCACACGGCACGAACCGGAAAATTTACAGACCCGGCACGCTAGGGCTTTCACCTTGGGATTCCAAGGAATTCAAGGCCTGGATCGTCCTGGACTATGCGACACATGAATTGACGAAATCATGTGAATGCATCTTCTACAAGAATCTGACTCTGCCAATTTTCAAGAAACATCGCGAAGCTGACGAGGCGCCGGAAACCATTTTCACGGGACACCATAGCTTCACCACAGCACAAGATGAAGCCGACATGGCGGAAGATGCAGCGGACGTTCGGGCCAACGAACATTATCCGAACACCCCCCTTACAAGCCCACTCCAAACCCCAACCTTCATACATGTTTCACAATTTGATCCCAACGATACAACTCGCGAAGCCCACAATTACAACAGCACATCGCGCCGATCTCCGGATACCGAGTTACCACCGCCAAATCCCTCGTAAGACACCATCCGCAACAGCAACGACAGCGACGACGACGCTGTTGAAGCTACCAGCATGCACGACCTGGATCGCCTCACCTACGCCACCACCAGCAAAACTGGCCTTCGCGTCCTTGGGCTCGCCGTCACAGTTCGCCAGCTCTCTCCCAAGGAGCCTACCACCGTGCGCCAGGCCCTGCAAGGTCCTGAAAGTGAGAAATGGAGAGCAGCCATGGCTGCCGAAGTAGCAGCACTCAAGCGCCGTGGAACCTGGAAGCTTGTCCCTCGCTCATCAGCAAGGGGAGAAAACTATTAAGCGGCAAATGGATATTCCGGATCAAAACACTCGCAGATGGGTTGATCGACAAGTACAAGGCAAGATGGGTGGTACGCGGCTTCGAGCAAACACAATTCGTGGATTACGATCAAGCCTTTGCACCTGTTGGACGACACGCCTCGGTGCGCATCCTCATTTCCATCGCTATTGTCAAGCAGCGCCCACTCTGACAATTCAACGTCTTGAACGCCTTCCTGTGCGCAATCGTCGATGCCATCATCTTCATCGAGCAGCCGCACTCCTTCGAAGAGAATGACTCCGCAGTCTGCCTCCTCCTAAAATCTCTCAACGGCATCAAGCAGGCTCCACGCCTGTGGCAGTAATACCTACATGCGGTGCTACCTGCCGCAAGACCAAGGGATGTATCAGAAGGAATTACGCGGAATGTTCAACCTACTTTGACGATCTGCTCTACACCGGCGACGACACGGAGCTCCTCGATCAATTCAAAGAAGAAATCAAGGAGACACTCGAGGGGACTATCAACCACAACGTCACCCGATTCCTGGACCTGAACATCACCCAGTCAGCCACCTCCATTCATCTCTCGGCCGTGAAGTGCGCCAAAACCCTCGCGAAGATATTTGCAATCTCTTTGATCAACCTCACCACTCCTTTCCGCACACCTCCTCCTAACCACGAGCCCGACACCACGCCTCTCTCCACTGACGATCATCGTCGAAATCAGCAGCAGCTATGTTGCCTACTATTCGCCGCCGTCACGTGCTGACCGAATCTATCCTACGTCGCAAGCTAGCTCGCACAGTGCAGAGATTCACTCTACAACGGTGGGAGCTAGACTACGGGTTAGGCACGGGTTGTGACTGATCGTAGCTTTGCCTGCGTTCTGTAGCACTTGCACATTCACGGAAAGAATTGACAATGGTTTCAATAGCAAAGTTGGGATTACGTAATGATTGAACAAGCAATGGCAAGAATGACTACATCAGAGCCTAGCAACCTAGCAGACAGGCAGGTCGACTACCAGCGCAGCAAAGTCGACAATCTGCCAGTGTTGCGTAGAGGCACTGTGCCAGCATTACAGAAAGGCGACCTTCCAACAGAGCAGAGCGACAAAGGGGCTTGCCAACGCTGCAACAGAGCGGTTTCCCAGCGTTGCACATGCAGTGGACAGTAGCGCATGTGCGCACCCGCTTCGCAGGTGCGCGGCAATGGTCCAACACGTTCTCTACCGTCGCGCAAGTGACAAGTCGGCCACGTGCCGACAGTTGCGCCTGACGCTCCACGTCAACCTCGGGATACCGGCCCGAGGTCGCCCTCACCATCGCAACCTCGACGAGCCTCGAGTACCTCCGCAAAATCTTGTCGAGGTTACTTGGTCGACCCGGTCGACCACGCAGCGCCCTGGTCGACGACCTCCCTCGTCGACCATTACTCTCGTCGAAGTCCACCCTGGTCGACGGACCCCTCCGTCAACCAGCTTGGTAAGTTGCCGCGAACACCCACCGTCGACGGCCTCTTTGACGGTCTTGCGCAGGTCGACGACCACCTTCGTCGACCACACCCAAGGCAGGTCGACAAACCCCTTCGTTGATTACCCCAATCGAAATCTGCCGCCGGCTTCCCATCGTCGGCGGCTCCGCAGCAATCGCCCGCAAGTCGACCACCTTGTTGACCTGCACGCCTAAGTCGGCGTCGTCCTCTGCCTTCGGTCGGCGACACATCTCGCGCACACGACCAGTACGTCGGCTTCGCCCAAGTGAGGGCGGGGCCATCACCCTATTCCCGTCAACACTCCCCTGCCGCGCTCACGCTTGGGCACCCAACCCGCACGGCAGAACTACACGGAGAAAACTCGTTGTCATCGTACACCCCATACACAGCACGATGTCACCGCACCAGCAATGCAGAAGGATATGGCGCCTACTGCTGCACGTCGTCATCCCCGTCGCCGACGTAGGCCAGACGCACTTGGCCGATCACGAAGGAGCACCGGTTGAAGGCCGGAAAGTGCAGCGCCTTTGTCAAGAAGTCGGCCGGCTACTCGGTGTTGTGCCAACACACCATAGTGGCACGGTCATCGCACTCCCATTCAGCCTACAAGCCTGCTCAGCTTCTGGAATTTTGTGGGGATGTTCGTCAGCATCTCTTCATCATACCCTCAAAGTTTCAGATTGTTTGAAGCAGTTAACACGACATGACAACGTTTTAAGTTTCAAGACTTATGGCATTCCGGATGTGTGTGTTACTCTTCTTGGGTAACACCCGAGTTCACCATTTCGGCTGCTGACTCATCTACCAAGCTCTGATTAGTCTGAAAATCGGTGTGGCAGTCCTTTGCCTTGTTTTACAGGTGGTCACCGAGTTTCGGGACAACCCCGCTTCGGAGCAGCACGTGACAGCTGTCGAAATTTACTGTTCCGTCGTCATGGTGCACTGTTGGCAGCATTTCCCTTGCCACCCTTTCATTGTTGTCATGCCAATGGTGCAGGGACAGAGAATGAGACAAGAAGCTCAGGTGGTCAAGTGGAACTCTACCACCCTCCTTTTGAGAAGTGTGGTCTTCCTGGAAGCAGCTTGCAAGAGGGTACAAGTGGGAAGACAAGCTGACTCATGGTTGGCTTGACTCACTATTGGTAGCCTTGAGTACAGCTCTGAACATCCAAGTGTGGTTAGCTTTGCTGACCTAGCTAGGACGTTTCCCATCCTTCTCTAGCATTTCTCCCCTAAAGCTCAACCTTCTCTGAGTTCCCAGGATGATCCCAACCCCTCAAGAGTTCCCTAGGCAATGTTGTACTTACCTCTTCTTTGAATCAATTATAGTAAATATTATCAGATGCGGTTACGTTTTAGATCTCTACGTAGCGCTCAAATCTCTGATTGAGACAAGCAATATACCGTTGGAAAGCAGACACCTAAGGCTCAATGCAGTCCATGTTTCAGCGTTTACCTGGGACGGAGCTGACGGTTGCGGTGTTTTGAACAGAGGCGGTCCCAAGTTGTCAGATTCTACTTAGGCGGTTTCATGAGCTTCCGCGACCCCTAGGTGGACTCTAGACTATAACACTCGGAAGTCGGGATGTACCTCAGCACAAACTTCCCGCGCTTCACCATCTTCTACAGCCAGGCATATCGCCGCTCTATGTACTTGAGGTTTCCCTTCAGCCACAAGCCTTCGGCGACCATGATGGCCTACTGGTTGTCCACCCGAAGGACGGTCGACGTCTCGGCGTCGAGCAGCTGGAACTCTGCAAAGAGGAAGCGAAGTCGATGAGCCTCCTTGCCTGCTTCCGTGGCCGCGACGTACTCCGACTCGGTCAACGAGAGCGTCGCGCACTTGATGCGCTGGCTCGACCAGGAGACAGCGCCCCCCCCAAAGACGAATATGTAGCCGCCCGTGCTCGTCTGTTTCTGCTTGTCGCCAGCGTCGTCGGCGTCCGCGTAGCCAACCAGACATAGCGACTGTGGTCCACCGCCAAAATCTAGGGCGGTGTCACGGATGTCGGCGAGGTAGGCGAGGCAGCAGTCGACCTCGCGCCAGTGCTGGTCGCTCCTCACCGCCAGGCCGCTCCACAGCTTGCTGCATGCGAAGGCGATGTCCGGCCTCGTTGTCGTCGTCGCGAACTGCAGTGAGTCGACCTTCTGCAGGTACTCCTCCTACTCGCGCGCCTGAGCCTCCTCGTTGTCGAACGTCAGCTCGGCGTAGGCGTCGACGGAAACCGGCGTCTTCGGGATTCGCCCGGTCTGCTCCTCGTCGATGAAGGGCCTGTGCAGCCTGTCGACGTGCGTCTGCTGGTGCAGCCACAGCTTCCTCGCCGGCCTCTCACGCACAATCTCCACCCCGAGGCAGCTCGTTCAGCTCTTTCAGCATCGTGAGGATGCTGCTGGCAGCTATCAGGTCGTCGACGTACACGAGCACCCAACACGTCACCCCGTCGTCGCTGACTTTGAAATACAGTACCTGGTCGACCTAGCTCTTCTGCCAGTCGGCGCCAGTTAGCACTGCATCAAGCGCCGTGTACCACAGTAGCGGCGACTGCTTCAGCCCGTAGAGGCTCTTCAGCAGCTTGCACACGCGTCCGGTCCCGTCATTGTAGTAGTCCGATTGGTACATGAAGAGCACGCAATCGAGCTGCATCATGTTCAGGTCGAGGACGGCGACAATTCTGAGGAAGGTCCTCATCGTGACGTAGCTCCCGACCGGCGCATACTTCTCTTTGTAGTCTGCGCCGTACACCTGCGTGAAGCCCTTCACAGCCAGCCTCGCCTTCTCACGGGCGACCGTGTCGTCGATGTGGTACTTCGTCATTAGCACCCACCGGTTCTTCATGATGTTCACCCCGCGTGGGCGCTCGACCAGCTCCCAAGTGCCGTTGGCGACAAGGCATCATATCTCCTCGTCCATGGCGGCCTTCACCGCTCCCATGTGCCAGCTCACCAACGCCTCCTTCACCGTCATCGTCGCAATGTCCCAGCAGTGCTCGGGGTCGGCGTGCATGTCAGGGTCGAGCTCGCGCAGGCCGACATCGGCCTTAGCATCGTCGAGCAGCGTAGTGAAGGCAAATTGCGGCAGACAGGCGTGGAAGCTCAGCCGCTCCGGTGGCTTCCGGGTTCGGCCTGAACGTCTCGGTTCAGGCTTCTTGACCGGAACCTCCACCATGTCGCTGTCGGTAGACTCCTCTCCTGCCGTCAGCTCCCCTTCGTCATCGACACCCTCATTGTCGACGAGCTGCTTCACAGGCTCACTTGTTGACTCTCTTTCATCGACATCTCCCCTGTCGCCTTCCCTGTCTGCTGCTCCCCTGTCGACGGCACTTCTGCTGCTGCCTCCTTCTCCACCAGCTCCCCTATCTGCTGGTCCCCTGTTGTTGATGGCTTCACGCCCCGGTCGACGAGCTTGGCGTCTCGTCGGCCACCGGCGATGCCATTGGCCGGCACCACAGGCCACACCGACTACAGCCTCTGCTCAAGCAGGTCCGCGAAGAGGGGTGGTGAAGCGGGAACAGGGGGAGGAGGAGGGATAGGGACGTCCACGACGTCCTTTTCAGCAGGCTCGCCGACTTCTGCGAGCAGCGAGAAGGGTGTCGTCGAGGTGTCCGTCGGCGGGTTAGCATGCGTCCGCCCCGACGCCAGCCCGTACTTCGCCTTCCAAACCTCCAGCAATAGCGTCTCATAGAAGATCGCCTCGACCGTGGTGACGATCTTGCGGTCGGTGAGGTCAAAGACCTCCCACTCCTTGCTCTCGAGCGACACCCCAAGGTGAATCCCCCATCGAGCCTTCGGCGCCAGCTTTCCGCCGCGCTGCTGCTCGGTGACCATGAACTACACCATGCAGCCCCACACGCGCGCCAGCGTCAGGTCGGGGTTCTTCCCAAGTCGTGGACGATGCCCTTCCCATCGACGAATTCGGTGAACTCCCTCTCGAGGTACTCTCCTCCACGGTCGGAGCGGAGCATCAGCACCGTCTTCTTCGTCTGCCGCTCCACCACCAGCAGCCACTTCTCAAACTCCCGCAGCACATCGCCCTTCTTAGCGACTGGCTTCACCCACACATACCGAGTGTGGCAGTTCTTCAGCAGCAGTAAATACAGGCTGCCGTCCTTGGTAGCCACCCGAAATGGCCCGCACAAGTCACTGTGCACGACAGCCAGGGCCTCTTCGGCGTCGAAGCTCTTATCGGGGAAGGTGTGCCGCTCCAGCTTCCCGTCAACGCACGAGACACACGGCAAGTCAGCCACGTTCGACGGCTTGATGTCGAAGCCGGTGGCGACTTCATGCTGCGCCGAGCTCTTGATAGTGTCGACGCCGACGTGTGCAAGCCTCGCATGCTCCCGGGTGGGGGTTCGACTTCGTCGCTGAAGAGATCGTTCGTAGAGCCACCACCTCGGTCGATGTCGACGACAGCTTCGTCGAGCATGGCCGAAGGTCGGTGCAGAAGACGCGGCCAGTGTAGCGAGTTCGACCGATCACATCGCCTGCACTCGACACGAGTAACATCACGTCGCTATCGTCCTGTAGCTTCATGCCACTGTCCTTTAGCTGGCCGGCTGACAGCAGGTTCGCATGCACACCCCGGACGTAGAGCACGTCTCGGAGGAGGACCTGCTTCCCGGCCTCCCCTTGCAGACCTACTGTGCCGCGGCCTTCGACGGTCTGTAGAGCCCCGTTGAAAGCGCGACATGCTTCACGTCGCCGCTCGGCGCCATGTCGACGAAGTCCTCTTTCGTCACAATGAGATGGTGCGAGCAGCCGCTGTCGAGCAGCACCACCGTCGGGTCCGCTTGCACGACGGTCGCGAACGCTTTGAAGTCCTCCCTAGCTTCCGGCGCAAGCGAAAGTGTCGGCTCCACCACGCCGACCATTGAGCACGACGCCTCCCCGTCGCCTCGGCCCTTGCCGCTGGAGGAGTCGACGTCCTTCTTCGACGGCGTCTTCTTCGATGCCCGCTTCTCCTTACGCGGCTTCTCATCCTGGCTTCGACGACCGTTGGCCGACCTCCCACGGCCTCCTCTGCCGTCGTCATCGTTGGAATTGCCGTGGTTGGGACACTCAAAGGAGAGGTGGTCGGGGTCGCCACAAACCCAGCACTCTTGCCGTCGACCACCACCTCTGCTATCCTTGTCCCTCATCGACTTCGTCTGGTCAACGTCCTTCGTCCACCTCCCACCTCCGCTACCACCTCCACCTGGCTTCCCACTCTGCCCCTGTTGACGACTCTGCTTCGTTGGGGCGGCGTGATTCGCCTGCAAAAGGAGCTCCGTGGGCCGTTCTGCCTCCTGCATCGCATGATGTGGCTGGTGAGGGTGTCCTCGTCGAGCGACTCCCGCATGCCGGGCATCACCAACATCCGGCGCATCAGGTTGTAGCCTCTCGAAAGGACCTTGATGACGTGCGTGACGTATGACGCCGTCGAGTAAGCCACGCCGGCCATCCGTATGTCGGCCAGGATCCGTCGAGCGCGGTTGCAGTAGTCCATCGCCGACTCTTGCTCACCCATCCTGAGTGTCAAACTATAATTGTTATGGTTTGTATTTGGTATTCTAGGTGGTGTGCACTTATGTTTAGGGTTGGCTAGGGGTGACCAGGGTTTGCTATATCTTCCTTGTCTTTGTCATTTCTAGTCATTCATTATTCCATTACCTCGTTGACATGGTATAGAGCAGTTCGATTCCCATTGCCCACCGCCCCGCGCTCGCCCGTTAGTAACGCGTTACCCGTAGTGCCCCGTCACCCCTTAGCGCCAGCAACCCCCCCCCCCCACCCTCCCCACCCCCACCCCGTCGAATCGCGCGCTAGAGAGAGACCACCGCGGGTCCCCCACGTCACGTCCTAGGAAGGCCCCCGCGGGTCCCCCAAAATCACGAGCTGGAAGGCCCCCGCGGGCCCCCGAATCGCGAGTTAGAAGGACCCCCGCGGGTCCCCCACATCGCGACCTAGGAAGGCCCCTGCGGGCCCCCCGAATCGCGATCTAGAAGGACCCACGCGGGTCCCCCCCACGTCGCAACCTAGGAAGGCCCCCGCGGGCCCCCGAATCGCGAGCTAGAAGGACCCCCGCAGGTAACCCCATGTCGCGACCTAGGAGGGCCCCCGCGGGCCCCCGAATCGCGCGTTGAAAGGGCGCTCCCCCCCCCCCCCCCCCCCCCCCCCCGTCGCCCGTCGCCCCGCAGCCCTCCCCGTTGCGTCCCTTCCCCGTCGCCTCCCCGTCGCGTCCCTTCCCCGTCGCCTCCCCGTCGCGTCCCCTCTCCGTCGCCTCCCCGTCGCGTCCCCTCTTCGTCGCCTCCCCGTCGCGTCCCCTCCCCGTCGCGTCCCCTCTCCGTCACCTCCCCTTCCCCTACCCGTCGCGTCCCCTCCCCGCCGCCCTGCAATCCGCCAGCTCCGTACGCGCCCCCGTACGCCAGCCACGTCGCGTCCCCGTTCGCCAGCCCCGTCGCCAGCCCCGTCTGCCAGCCTCGTCGCCAGCCCTGTCCGCCAGCCCCGTCCGCCAGCCCCGTCCGCCAGCCCCGTCGCGTACCCTCCGCCAGCTTCGCCTGCCACCAGCCCTCCAGAACGACCCAGGAACGACCGGAACCGCCCAGGACCGTCCAGAACCGCCCAGGACCGTCCATAACCGCCCAGAACCGCCCAGGACCGTCCAGAACCGCCCAGGACCGTCCATAACCGCCTAGAACCGCCCAGGACCGTCCACAACCGTCCAGAACCGCCCAGGACCGTCCAGGACCGCCCAGAACCGCCCATAACCGCCCAGGACCGCCCAGGACCGTCCAGAACCGTCCAGAACCGCCCAGGACCGTCCAGGACCGCCGAGAACCGCCGAGAACCGTCCAGAACCGCCCATAACCACCCACAACCGCCCAGAACCGCCCAGACCCGCCCAGAACCGTTCCCCACCGCCAGAACCAGCAGCAGCATAGGCTGCCCCCAGGAGAACCAGCAGCAGCATAGGCTGCCCCCAGCAGAACTAGCAGCAGCATAGGCTGCCCCCAGCAGAACCAGCAGCATCATAGACTCCACCCCCCCCCAGCAGAACCAGCAGCAGCATAGGCTGCCCCCAGCAGAACCAGCAGCAGTATTGGCTGCCCACAGCAGCATCAGCAGCAGCATAGGCTGCCCCCAGTAGACCCAGCAGTAGCATAGGCTGTAGCCAGCAACCGCTCCTAGCCGCTCCCCACCGCGCTCGGCCGTCTCTAGCACCTACCATGGCGTGTGCTAGAGTTCTGGAGCAGCAGCACGGTCAGCCGCAGCGACAGCAGCTACAGCGCTCCCGGCAGTGGGGACCTGAGGGTCCTAGGAGTACCGGCCGCAGCAGCGGCTCAGCCAGTAGTGGGCGCGACGTCGGTCCCTGCGGGTACCGGATCCTGACTAGCCCGGGTGCTGGCACCACCTGCTGGAGTCCTGACCACTCTGCGTCCCGCTGCTACCGTCGCCTCGACGACCTCCACTGTGAGCGTTTTGGTCCTCACGCTATTACACCGCACTGGCCCTCGCGTCTTCGCCAGCGCACTGCTGCACCAGTTGAGTCTCACCTACCTGGTCCAGGACCTTTCCCGGCTGCACGAGTAGAGACCTGTGTTTCCAGTCTTGGTGCGTGTGTTGTTTCCAGTCCGGGCACCTCTTAGCGTCTTTGTGTAGGAGCTGCACCTACTACTAGTCTTGCACCAGCCTTTGTTGCTGGCTCGGGTGCGACCTCACAGACTGCACAGCTTTCCTTCACCCTAGACTCTGGACCGTCCAGCTGTTCCTTTCGCGAGTGTACTGATCTCACACCACTTCGCACTCCAGTCACTGTCGCCTTGGCTGACCCCAGTGTGGGACTTGTAGTTGCCCACAGCACCACCACTCTCCCGTGTCCAGCGGCTCCCTCTGGGATTCTCACAGGTCTCCCTCGTTCTCCAGGAATCTGGTGAGTGTCAGTCACCTCCACGACCTAGGTGTAGTCACTACTTTCCCACTGGACGAGCCTGTTGCCTCCTGCCCAGTCGGTGCCACTGGGGCGCCTCTGGCCACTTTCCACAGAGAGCCAGACTCTGGTCTGTACTCACTACACACTGGGTCCCACCACACTGAGTCAGGTCAGGTCAGGTCAGGTCAGGTCAGGTCATGTCACGTCAGGTAGCTGCTGTGTCGTGCGACTGTCGGTCACTCACCCACCCGTCGGTCCTCTGGCACCATCGTCTAGGTCACCCGTCGTTCCCACGTCTCAGTAGGATGGTACGTCACCGTCTGGTCTCATGTCTCCCAGAGTCGCTTGCCCCGCTACCTCGCTCACCTGTGCCGCTGTGCACTCCTTGCGTCGAGGGTCGGCAGCGCGCTGCCCCTCACTCCTCCTCATTCTCCCCCCCACCACGGCTCCCTTCCAGACCCTGCACTTGGACATCTGGGGCCCCTCCCCGGTCCTTGGCCCACGTCAGGAGCGCTACTTCCTGATTGTCGTGGACGACTACTCCCGCTACACCACGGTTTTCCCCTTGCGACGGAAGGCCGACGTGCCTACCGTCCTCGAGCCGTGGCTACTAGCGAGGGGTGGCGCCCAGGGCCTGTGTGGGCTCCGCCTACACTCGGACCGTGGTGGTGAGTTTTCTTCCACTTGCCTGGAGACGTTCTATGAGGGTCAGGGGATCATCCAGTCTTACACGCTACCAGCCTCGCCGAAGCAGAACGGGGTAGCCGAGCGACGCATTGGCGTGGTCATGGAGGTTTCTCGGACCTCCATGTGCCATGCCGGTGCCCCCCAGTACTTGTGGCCTTAGGCAGTCCGCTACGCCACGCACCAACTGAACCTGTGGCCCAGTGACGCACGGCCACAGGTGACGCCGGTCTCCCTTTGGACAGGTTCTCCGGGCGTAGCAGCTGACTTCCGTGTTTGGGGTTCTCTGGCTCACGTTCGCGCCCCTGGCGCAAACAAGTTGTCTCCACGCACTCGTGCCTCCGTCTTGCTTGGCTTCCCTTTGGGTGTTCTACGACCCGGTCGCTTCTCAGGACGTCACGTTCGACGAGTCTGTGTGTTACTACAGAAGTCGCCCCCACCAAGGAACTGAGGTCTTTCCCCCCCCGCTGTTCCTCACCCTTGAGCCCCCCCCAGTCGCCATGGTGCCCCCCCCTGCTTTCGCGCCCTGCCCCGTCAGGTGTGTCGCACGTCACTCCGCAGTCGTCCCCCCCGCAGCGTCCAGTCCCTGTCGTGTCTGGGGGTGCGGGTGGTGCAGTTGCGGAGGGTGAGGGTACTGGGGCTGCAGGAGCTGGTGGTGTCGGCTCTGGGGGTGCAGGGGGTGTGGGCGTGGAGGTCACTCCCGTGGAGGACACGGCAGCCTCAAGTCGGCGGCCTCGCCCCGCGTCACCCCCTGGCTTCCCGTCCGTCCCGCAGTTCCCTCCTCGTTCTTCTCTGCGGCCGGTTGCTGCGAAGCTTGGGGTGTTGCTGCGGAAGGTACTGGAGGCCCCGGGGGTGTCGGTGGTGGAGGTGCTGGTTCTGGGGGTGCTGGAGCTGGAGGCACTGGCACTGTGGCGCCTAAACCGCGCACTGTACGTTTCCTTGACCCGTGAGAAGCGTCTCCTCCGGTTGGAAAGGGAGGAGCGTGAGCGGTTTGAGACAGCAGCAGCAGCAGCAGCAGCAGCAAGAGCAGCAGCAGCAGCAGCAGTAGCAGCAGCAGCAGCAGCAGCAGCAGCAGCAGCAGCAGCAGCAGCAGCAGCAGCAGCAGCGGCGGCGGCGGCAGCAGCAGCAGCAGGAGCAGTCTCAGTCGCAGCAGCAGGAGAGAGTAGAGGAGGGGTCACAGCAGCAGTAAGAGAGAGCAGAGGATGGGTCACGACTGCAGCAGCAGGTGCAGTTGCAGCCGCAGCAGGAGAGAGTAGAGGAGGAGTCACGAGTGCAGCAGCGGGTGGAGTTGCAGTCGAAGAAGGAGAGAGTAGAGAAGGAGTCACGACCGCACCAGGAGAGGGTAGAGCAGGAGTCCCGCCCGCAGCAGCGGGTGCAGCTGCAGCCGCAGCAGGAGAGGGCAGAGGAGGAGCGTCAGGAGCAGCAGCAGGGGCAGGTACCGTCGCAGCAGACGTCAGAGGAGGCGGAGCGGCAGCGACTGCGACTGCACGACCTGCCCGACCTAGCACCTGCATGCTTGGTTCGTGGTCCCCTACCGTCCCCTCCTGTTCCCCCCGTTCAGTCCCTTTCCTTGTCCTGGTGGACTCGTCGTTCTCCCCTCAGTCGTGCTGTGTCTCCAGAGCCCTGTCGGTCTTGTTACCGTGCAGACGGCCCGTTTCACCTTGTTCTCCGCTCTCGTGTTCCATCTCCTCCGGTCCTTCCACAGCCTCCTGAGTCGTCCCTCACTGTGCTTCACGACCCGTTGTCCGACTACCTCCGTGCCTTCCGTCCTGTCGTCTCTCGTATTCTGCCCGCGTTGGTCACTCACCCGACTACCCCTCTGTCGTCTGTCTCAGCTCTTGTTACCACTGTCGCTGGCTTTGCCTCTTCCCAACGTCTTGACTACGCCTCCCACCTGGTGAGCGGCACTGCTCGTTCTCCGTCCACTGGGGGTGTCCCTGTTTTTCCCCTGGAGGTACTGGAGGACAGGCAGTTCGAGCTTGTTTTTGCCAACTGTTCCTCATGTCTGCGCCATGCTGCTTGCCCTTGAGGGGGATCCAGGCGCCCTTGACATCCCGATCCCGCGCACTCACGCCGAGGCGGTCTCGAGACCCTGGGCTTCATACTGGATAGCAGCTGAGGAGGCAGAGATGGCATTTTATAGGTCCACAGGCACGTCGACGACGTCCCACCACCTGGGACGAACGTCGTCAGTGGCATGTGGCTCTACAAGGTGGAGCGGCCGCCTGGGTCACCACCGGTGTTCAAGGCCCGTTATGTGGCGAGAGGGTTCAGTCAGCGCAGAAGGTAGAATTCTTTCATACCTTCGCTCCCACCCCAAAGATGACCTCTATTCGGGTGTTGCTGCATATAGCAGCTCAGCGCGACTACGAGTTGCACTCCTTGGACGTCTCCACAGCGTTCTTACAGGGGAGCCTGCACGAGAAGATCTGACTGCATCGTCCGCCTGGCTTTACTGGCTCTTTCCCTCCTCGGACCCTGTGGCAGTTGCGTCGACCGGTCTACGGCCTGCGCCAGGCTCCCCGCGAGTGGCACGACACGCTACGTACGACTCTTACAGCACTTTACTTCTTTCCGTCGTCTGCCGACCCATCGCTGTTCGTCCGCCGTGGCTCAACCCCGTTCTTTGTTCTGGTCTACGTTTATGACCTGATCTTCGCCACTCCTGACCGACGCGCACTGGCCTCCGTGAAGGAGGAACTGCAGAGGAGACACACTTGCACTGGCCTTGGTGAGCTGCAGCGCTAGCTTGGCCTGCAGATCACCAGGGACAGGGCAGCTCGCACCATTACGCTGGCGCAGTCGCATATGGTCGAGCAGATCCTCACGTGGTTTCGCTTCCCGTTCTCCAAGGTACAGCCCACCCCTCTTGCTGTGGATCATGGACTTACTGCTCCACCTTCGGACGAGCCATTTGAGTCCAGTGGTCTATATCCTGAGCTGGTGGGTTGTCTCATGTACCTGATGACCTGTACTCGCCCAGACCTAGCTTACCCTCTTAGCGTCCTTGCGCGCTTTGTTGCGCCTGGGAGACACCGACCTTCCCACTGGTACGCTGCTAAGAGGGTGGCGAAGTATGTGGCGAGTACATCACGCATGGGACTTGTACTTGGAGGGAAGCAGCCAGTTACACATACAGGTTTCTTGGACTCGTCGTGGGCCGACGACGCAGAGTCGTTGCGGTCTACACAGGGTTACTGCTTCAGCCTTGGCACCGGGGCTGTTTCGTGGAAATTGACTCGGGCGTCGTCTGTCTCTAGTTCCAGCTGTGAGGCAGAGGTGTACGCTGCGGCCATGGTCGCCCAGGAGCTTCGCTGGCTGTCTTTCCTCCTCAGCGACCTCGGTGAGCGGCCTCGCTCTCCCCCAGTCTTGTTCGCCGACAACAGGTCTGCTATCCTGTTATGCGAGGAGCCCCGACTGGTTGGGAAGGCGAAGCACATCCAGCTTCGTTACTTCCTTCTGCAAGAGTTGCAGTAGCGTGGCCAGGCACTCGTGCGACGTGTGGTCTCTGAGGCCAACACTGCAGATATCTTCACCAAGGCGTTGCTGCCTTGTGACCACCAGCGTTTCTGCACCCAGCTTGGCCTTGTATCTACAGACCCTCACTTGCTTGTGTAGAGATGCTGTGTCTTGTTCTATTGCATCTCACTATATATCCTATATCTGTGCTTGTGGACAGGCCTTGTGGCCCATTGCTTTTGTAGAGATGCTTGTCATGCATGTCTTGTACTCTTGCATCTTCTATATTTGCTTTGTCATTGCATGTGAACTGGCCTTGTGGCCTCTTGTTTGTTCTCGGACTGCGTGGTGATTTGAGATCCACCTCGAGATTTGTTTAGTTCTTCTGAAATGGTCTTGTGACCGTTGTTTGCTCTTGCTGACTGGTCCTGTGACCCTTGCTTTTAGACAATGTGTTGCTTTCCACAGGATTACCGTCACCTAGACTATGGGGGTGTGTCAAACTATAATTGTTATGGTTTGTATTTGATAGTCTAGGTGGTGTACACTTATGTTTAGGGTTGGCTAGGGTTGACCAGGGTTTGCTATATCTTCCTTGTCTTTGTAATTTCTAGTCATTCATTATTCCGTTACCTCGTTGACACAGAGGTGGGTCAGCTGCTCCTCCAGCTGGCTGATGTACATGTCGTCCATCACCTGGTACGTCGACAGGATGAACCGCCACGCTTGGTGGCTTGTGTCCAGTCGAAGTCGACACGGCTTCAGCGCAATCTGCACCATCAGCGAGCAGCACCTCGAGATGACCATAAAGGTCAGTAGGTGAGCCGCGTGGAATTCCGCCCGTAGCTCGACGTCGTCCTCGTCCAGTGCCGGTACGTCGCCATCGGCGAAACCCTTCAGCCCGGCGATCTCTAGCTGGGGCTCGATATACTCCCTCCACGTGATAAGGTCCCGTCGACCTTGCAGCGGCGTAGACACGGCGGCGATCTTGTCCGGCGAAAACTTGAAGTAACCGTACGCCGGCTCGATCCCTCCCGCTGTCACATGCGCCGTCGACGAGGGCCTCCCACTTCATCGCGGAGGAGAGCGACGTCGACCGTCGACGTCGACACGCGAGCTATCTGCGGCCACCATCGACCGCTGCACTCGCGCCTGGTTCCCACCGACGCCATTGTTGGCGACCCTAATCACCCCTCTCTTCCTCGTACCCTCGATGCCGCCGACTTGGTCATCGCCGTCGACCTCCTCGTGGACACCTCCTTCGTTGTGTACCGATCGAGGAGAGGTAGGCCGGGGAGGGTGTTGCGTCGCCCACTGCGCCCGGATCCCCAGGAGAACCACCTTCAAGGGGATCACCGGCCCGAACTCGCTAGCTTCGTGGCGTCTCCTCGCATCAGCCTCCCTCGCTTGCAGGGTATCCACTACACCTGCTTCGGCCTCGTGACCTACCATGGCGACTAAGACGGCTGCCAGCCTACAAACGATTTAGGTAAGTGAGCAATCAGCTACTATTCTGAAGGTTCCTTGCGAGGCCATCCACGCTCACCGCACCATGTGGAGATTCACTCTACAACGGCGGGAGCTAGACTATGGGTTAGGCACGGGTTGTGACTGGTCGTAGCTTTGCCTGCGTTCTGTAGCACTTGCACATTCACGGAAAGAATTGACAAGGGTTTCACTAGCAAAGTTGGGATTACATAATGATTGAACAAGCAATGGCAAGAATGACTACATCAGAGCCTAGCAACCTAGCAGACGCGCATGTTGACTGCCAGCGCAACAAAGTCGACAATCTGCCAGCGTTGCGTAGAGGCACCGCGCCAGCAATATAGAAAGGCGACCTTCCAACAGATCAGGGCGACAAAGCGGCTTGCCAACGCTACAACAGAGCGGTCTTCCAGCGTTGCACCCGCATGTGACAGTAGCGCATGTGCGCACCCGCTTCGCAGGTGTGCGGCAACGGTCGAGTACGTTCTCTACCGTCGCGCAGGTGACAAGTCGGCCACGTGCCGACAATTGCGCCTGACGCTCGACGTCAACCTCGGGATACCAGCGCGAGGTCGCCCTCACCATCGCACCCTCGACGAGCCTCGCGTGCCTACGCAGAACCTTGCCTCGTCCCGATCGACCACGCAGCGCCTTTGGTCGACGACCTCCCTCGTCGAACACTACTTCCGTCGAAGTCCACCCTGGTCGACGAACCCCTCCGTCAACGAGCTTGGTAAGTTGCCGTCGTCGAACACCCACCGTCGACGGCCTCTTCAACGGTCCCGCGCAGGTCGACGACCACCTTCGTCGACCACACCCAAGGCGGGTCGACGAACCCCTTCGTCGATCACCCCAGTCGAAATCTGCCGCCGGCTTCCCATCGTCGGCGGCTCCGCAGCAATCGCCCGCAGGTCGACCACCGTGTCGACCTGCACGCCTAAGTCGGTGTCGACCTCTGCCTTCGGTCGGCCACACATCCCGCGCACCCGACCACCACGTCGGCTTCGCCCAAGCAAGGGCGGGGCCAACACCCTATTCCCGTCAACACACAGTACCTGCTGTGAAAGATAGAACAAGGAATGATTGCATTGAGCCGCATGAGGAGTACAAGTAGGAACCCTAAAGTGTTGTACCCCATATGAACTACCCCACTACAGCCTACACAGGCTATAGCATATAAGTTTGACACACCCCCATAGGCAAAGTGGGGGAGAACAAGAGGTCACAAGACCAGTCAAGAAAAGCAAAGCAAGCTCAGGGTGGATCACGACGTCACCACGCATTCTGAGCACAAGCAAATGGCCACAAGGCCAGTTCACATGTAGAGTTATATAAAGGAGAACAAGCAATACAGTGATCACAACCTAGCAAGTGTAAGCATGCAGGTATATGTATAGAGATCACAGTACAGGCAAAGTCAAGAAGTAAGCAAGTGAGGCCAAGTGGGCACTAGGCCTAGGACAGTACAGAAACGCTGATGATCACAAGGCTGAAGTGCCTTGGTGAAGATATCAGCAGTGTTGGCATGAGTGGCCACGTAAGCAAGACGAAGCTGACCACGCTGCTGCAACTCTCGAGCAAGGAAGTAGCGCAGAGCGATGTGCTTCGTTCTGTGCTCCAGTCTGTGCTCCAGTCTGTGCTCCTGACACAAGGCAATCATGGCCTTGTTGTCGACGTACAGAACTGGAGGAGAACGAGGCGGCTCTCCCAGGTCGGTCAGCAGGTAGGTGAGCCAGCGTAACTCCTGTGCAGCCATGGCCCCTACGTAGATCTCAGCCTCACAACTGGAGCTGAGAACAGAAGACGAGCGGGTAGACCGCCAAGAAACGAAACCGGAGCCAAGGCTGAAAGTGTAACCCTGTGACGACCGCTGGGTAGCCAAGTCGTCAGCCCAGGAAGCGTCTGCGTGACCAGTGAGGACAACTCGAGCCCGTCCTCCAAGCACGAGCCCCATGCCCGACGTACTGCACAAGTAGCGCAACACCCTCTTAGCGGCATCCATGTGCTCCTTCCGGTGTCTCCCAGGAGCAACATAGCGTGCCAGGATGCTAAGAGGGTATGCCAGGTCAGGTCGAGTGCAGGTCATCAGGTACATGAGGCAGCCCAGAAGCTCTGGATACGGGCCACTCGGCTCTACGGACTCATCCGAAGGCAGAGCTGAGAGCGAGTGGCGAGTAGGCAGAGGAGTGGACTGTGGCGAGGAGTACGTGAAGCGGAAGCGCTGAAGGACGTGCTGCACCATGTGTGACTGAGTCAAGGTAATGGTGCGCTGTGCTCCGTCCCGGATGATCTGCAAGCCAAGATAGCTGCGCAGCTCACCCAGGTCTGTGCACGTGTGTCTCTTCTGCAGCTCCGACTTCACGTGGGCGAGTGCCTCAGTGTCAGCAGTAGCAAAGACCAAGTCGTCAACGTACACGAGAACGTAGAACGGCGGCAGAGTGGTGTCGGTGCGTAGAAACAGCGACGGGTCAGCAGTAGAAGGAGCAAACCCAAGAGCAGCAAGAGTAGTCCTCAGTGTGTCGTGCCACTCACGGGGTGCCTGGCGGAGACCGTAGACTGGCCGCCGGAGGCTCCACTGGGTACCAGGAGGGAACGACCCAGTGAAGCCAGGTGGGCGGCGCAGCCAGATCTCCTCGTGCAGACTGCCCTGTAGGAAAGCAGTGCTGAAGTCAAGAGAGTGGAGCTCGTAGTCACGCTGAGCAGCGACGTGCAGCAGAACCCGAAGAGTGGTCATCTTCGGGGTCGGGGAGAAGGTCTGGAAGAAGTCAACTCCCTCTCGCTGACTGAAGCCTCGTGCAACGTAACGCGCCTTGAAGACAGGCGGAGAACCCGGCGGCCGCTTCACCCTGAAAATCCACATGCCACTGACGATGTTCGCCCCAGGTGGGGGAACCTCGTCGACGTAGGTGCATGTGGACTTCCAGGAAGCCATCTCTGCGTCCATGGCTGTCTGCCACTGAGAGGAGTCGGGACCCTCTATCGCCTCTGCGTAAGAGCGCGGGGTCGGGATGTCTGGTGCATCCGGGTCTCCCTCAGGGGCAAGCAGCATGGACACGAGATGAGGTAAAGCAGCGGCAAAGCACTCAAACTCCTCCTGTCTGTCCTCAAGGACGTCCGTGCCAAGAGCACACTCACCCCCGACGGACGGAGGACAGACAGACTCAGACTCAGCAACAAGACTAGCGGCGTAGTCTAGACGACAGGCGGCAGCAAAGTCAACAAGCTCAGCAACTAGGGCAGACGCAGCAGTGGACTCAAACGAAGGGTCAGTGACAACAGTAGCGAGAAGACGCGTGACAGTAGGACTGGCAGCACGAGCAAGGTCTGACGGCGGGTCAGCAAGGTCAGGAAGAGAGGACGCAGGAGGAGACGGCAGAGGGACACGCTGTGGAGCAGTGGACGGACGAAGTGCCATCAGGTGCGTGCCTGGGACAGGAGGAGGACGCGGACGCGGAACACGACGACCAGTGCGAACAGCTCGAACAGGCGACACAGGACGAGACTCAGGCAACGCAGGACGAGACTCAGGCGACGCAGGACGAGACTCAGGCTCACGACGCTCCGTAAGACCTCTAGTCGGCCCAGAGTAAGGAGAGTGACCAGGCAGGGGAGAGGCTGGCTGTAGCTGCGACTGTGACGGGGCAGGCTGTGGACACAGTAAGGGAAGAGTGGGACCAGTAGAAGGCGGGTGGCCAAGAACCTGCTGAAGGAGTGGAACGAAGTACGGTCGCGGCCGCGCAGCGCCTCCAGAACCAACAGAGACAGCACCAGTACCCCCAGCTCCAGGGTCTCCAGCTCCAGCAGCACCTCCAGCAGCAACAGCTCCAGCGCCTCCAGCTCCAACTCCTGCAGAACCACCAGCCTCAGCAGCTCCAATACCTCCAGTACGAGTACCTGCGGCAGCTCCAGCACCAGCAGGACCTCCAGCGGCTCCAGCTCCAGCAGCACCTCCAGCTCCAGTAGCTCCAGGACCTCCAGTACGAGCACCTCCGGCAGCTCCAGCACCAGCAGGACCTCCAGCAGCTCCAGGTCCAGCAGCACCTCCAGCTCCAGCAGCTCCAGTACCTCCTGTACGATCACCTCCGGGACCAGCGGCTCCAGCACCTCCAGCAGCAGCAGCAGCACCACCAGCTCCAGCAGCTCCAGTACCACCAGTACGAGCACCTCCGGGACTAGCAGCTCCAGGAACTCGAGCAGCAGCAGCAGCTCCGGCAGCTCCAGCGCCACCAGCACGAGCACCCCCGGGACCAGCAGTGCCAGCTGTCAAGATACTAACGTAGCCTAGGAAGCGGGTTTAGGGCCTAGGCTTAGTAGCCTAGGCCAAGCGGGTGACGAGGGGAGCGTTGTGCCAAGGGAGAATGACGAGAATGATTGTGTTCACTATAGGACCAAAGGTACATATAGCAAACAAACAAGAGGTGCACCACTAACCAGGTTTGTATAACTACACTTAAGCTAAAGCTTCAGACAGTTATAAACATATATAAATATATATCGCGACACACCCCCTTAACTGCCTGCAGCACATAACTAGAGCATGTCACACCCCTGGAACCTGGGCAAGAGGTAGGAGAAGCAGAGGAAACAGCAACACAGATCAGCCATGAGAAATGCAACAACGGCAGGTGCAGGACCCGAGAGGTGGGCGTGAGAGCAAGCGCCGTGGCTGCAACGAGCAGCTGGACAGCGCGGCTCAGCACCTCCGGGGGCGTGCCTGCTACAGGCAGCAGGTGCAGTGAAGGCAGATAGGGCCACAGTGACCTCAGCCACGGCAGACGCAGCAGCGACAGGTGCAGGACCCGGCAGGTGGGCGTGAGAGCAGGCGCTGTGGCTGCAACGAGCAGCTGGACAGCACCGCTCAGCACCTCCGGGGGCGTGCCTGCTACAAGCAACGGCTGCAAATGCCCGACTTATTTCTTCCACCCCCTTACCCGCCCACTCAACCCCTCTGCTGCTGGCGGCTGGTGCTGGTGCTGGTTCCTGGTGCTGGCGCTGGTGCTGGTGCTGGTTCCTGGTACTGGCGGCTGGCGCTGGTGCTGGTTCCTGGTGCTGGCGGCTGGCGCTGGTGCTGGTTCCTGGTGCTGGCGGCTGGCGCTGGTGCTGGTTCCTGGTGCTGGCGGCTGGTGCTGGTGCTGGTTCCTGGTGCTGGCGCTGGTGCTGGTGCTGGTTCCTGGTGCTGGCGGCTGGCGCTGGTGCTGGTTCCTGGTGCTGGCGGCTGGCGCTGGTGCTGGTTCCTGGTGCTGGCGGCTGGCGCTGGTGCTGGTTCCTGGTGCTGGCGGCTGGCGCTGGTGCTGGTTCCTGGTGCTGGCGGCTGGTGCTGGTGCCTGGTGCTCGCTCTTGACAGCCGCCCACAACCCCTTTCCCCCACTCCTTCCCCCCCCTCACATGAGCCGCCAACCCCTCCACGCCGCTCCCGCCATTCCCGCCGCCGCCGCCCCCACTGTCCGCCACACCCACCACCGCGCAACATGGCATAGGCAGGCGCGGTAGAGGGGGAAGGCGCGATGAGGGAGGGACGGGTTGGGGCAGGGACAGCGTGGGTATGGGAGGAAATTGTAGTTGCTGACGCGGCAGATGCAGGCGGGGCAGGGACGGGTCGTGCAGGGCGGGGTGCAAGCTGGCTGGCGCGTCGGTTGGCGAGCTGGATGGCGCGTCGGTTGGGCCGCCACCCCTTTCCCCCTTCCCTCCCCCCCCACCCCCACCGCGACCGTCGCTGCAACCGCGCAGGGCAGGGACAGGTGGGGAAGAGGTGGCGGGGTGGGGAGCTGACGACGGGCTTGCTCGCGGGCTCGCGGGTCCGCTGGTTCGTTTACTGGCGGGCTTGCGGGTCGTGGACGATCTGTAGCATGCAGTGGCGGAGCAGCAGCTTCTCCCGCCACTCCCGTCGCGCCCACCATTCCCGCCACTCCCGCCACGCCCGCCATTCCCGCCACTCCCGCCACGCCCGCCACTCCCTTCACAGCAGCTGCGAAATCGACGGGAGGGCAGGCAGGGACGGAACGGGACGGGACGGAACGCGGGCTGGCGCTGGTGCTCAAGTGACCGTCGCCACCCTTTTCCCCCTCTCCTCTCCCCCCCCCACTGCGACCGTCGACGTTTCCGCGACAGTGAGCCGCGACGAGGCAGCGTGACGGGGAAGGGCGACGGGGAAGGCAGCGGCGGTTCGAGGGGCAGACGGGGGGCAAGAGCAGTGGCGCGAAACAGCGGGTCGACGAACGCCGTCACTCCCGCCGCGACCGTCGCGTCTGTCACGACTACCGTGACGGATTTTTCTACGGGCGAGCGACGGGGAAGGACGGGACGCGCCATAACGATAACTAACGGTGGGACCTTTAAAAAATAGGTCGGGAACGACCTAGCTCAATACCATGTCAAGATACTAACGTAGCCTGCTACCTCGACAGGCTCAAAAGCGTCTACCTGAGACACACCTGAGGGAGCAGGACCCTGAGGGGGGAGGGGGTCTACCGGAGGAGGACCTGGTGCAAGGAAGAGCGGCGGGGGGGGGAGAGGGGCAGTGCGGTAGGGAAAGAGACGGTAAAAGGGAACCGACTCGTCGAACGTGACGTCCTGAGAAGGCAGGACTCGGCGCGAGGTGGGGTGGTAAAACTGCCAGCCAGGCGCGTCAGGGACAAAGCCAAGGAAGACGCAGGGAATAGCGCGGGCGGAGAGCTTGTCCGCGGACGTATCGCGGACAAAGGCACAAGAACCCCAGACCCGGAACACCGACGCATCGCCAACCTTCCCCGTCCACCGCAGTGTGGGCGAGGTCTCCGGCAAGGAGACACGGTGCCAGAGGTTGAGCTGATGCGCAGCGTATCGGACCGCAAACGGCCACAGAAAATGGGGGGCACCTGCATGGACCATGGATACGAGCGACCTCCATGACTAAGCCAATGCGGCGCTCAGCAATCCCATTCTGCTGCGGTGAGGCCGGGAGCGTGAACGTCTGGCGAATGCCCTCCCCACGACAAAAGTCCCGCAGAAAGTCAGAGGCAAACTCCCCACCTCTGTCAGAGTGCAGACGCAGGACGGGAAAGTCCGTCTCGAACCGCTCGCGGAGCTGGAGACGGGCAGCGCGGATCCAAGGGATCAAAACATCAGGGACTTCACCCTTGGTGCGCAAGGGGAAGACCGTGGTGTAACGCGTGTAGTCGTCCACGACCAGCAAAAAGTACCGCTCGTGGTCCTGTCCACGGACGCGGGCTGGGCCCCACACGTCCATGTGGAGAGTCTGCAGGGGAGCAGTCGTCGGGGGAAACGAGGAGGAGTGAGGAGCGGCGCGCTGCCGCCCCTCGACACAGGGAAGACAGGGAGGAGCAGGCGAGGGTGGGAGGGGAGGGAGAACCCTGGGAAGACCAGAGACAAGGACACGTCGGTGCATGCCACGAAGGCGCTGCACCGAGGGGTGACCAAGACGGTGGTGCCAAAGGACGGTCTGGTGCGACAGAGCGCGACACGAGCAGGGGGCCGCTAGCTGACCTGACGCAGACGCAGACGCAGCTACCTGAGGGGACACAGTAGTCAGTGTGTACAGACTCGAGCCAGGCGCTCGGGTGAACGTGGCCAGGTGCCGACCAGTCCGGGAGCACGTACAGTGGGTCACACGCTGACCTCCAGGAGTTAACTGGTCAACCCACACATCCTGGAGGTCAGCTCCACTAACCAAGTTCGTAGAGAACGAGGGGAGGTGAAGACCTGACAGTGAGCCAGACGGAACCAGAACCGTGGAGTGCGCAAGGGCTGGGCCCCCAGAGGGGTCCGCCAGGGAGACTGCAACCGGCCGACTGAGCGGCGTGAGTGTGGTGCTGTCGCGGAAGAAGGAGCGGGAAGCACCTGAGTCAAGTGTGAAGGTGTACAAGGCCTCAGCATGCACAGTACCAGAGAGAGCAGACTCACCAGCACCTGGAGCAGTAGACTCACTAGCACCTAGAGCAGCAGCCTCACCAGCACCTAGAGCAGTAGACTCACTAGCACCTAGAGCAGCAGCCTCACCAGCACCTGGAGCTGTAGACTCGATACCTGGGTCAGGCGGTACACACAGGTAACAGGCACCCTCAGCAGTAGTAGGCAATGCATACATGGCAGTGAGGATAGCATCATAGTCAAGAGAAAAGATATCCACCCTCGGCCTAAGCAGCTCCACCCAGTGCCTAAGCAGCTCCACCCAGCTGGGGAGCTCAGCCTCGTCGCCAAACTCTGTACGCCAGGCGTCGCTCAGACAGGCGAAGCAGCGGGACTGTGTGTGACCAATCGTCTCGCAAGTCTGACCAGCCCGATCACCTGTGCGAATGACGTACGGGCAACGAACGTACTCCGAGACCCTCTACTCTGAGCGTACCACTCACGAAGCTGCTGGGGCGTAAGGGTCTCGCGCGTACGCCGCTGGAGCTGGATCTGGCCACTGCCAGAAGCTCCCGGCTGACCAGCTCCAGGGCGACTGCCACTACGACCGCCGCCACAACCCCAACTAGCGTACCACTCACGAAGCTGCTTGGGCGTGAGGGACGCGCGCGGACGTCGCTGGAGCTGCATCTGGCCACCGCCAGTAGCAGCAGTAGCAGCAGTAGCAGCAGTAGCACCTAGGGCAGCAGCACCTAGGGTTTGACAGGGCGCACTGGGCGCTGCAGAGGCGGCTCGCGGGCTGCAGGGGTGGCTCGCGGGCTGCAGGGGCAGTGCGCTGGCTGCAAGAGGCAGGCGCGCTGGCTGCAGGGGCGGTTCGCGGGCTGCAGGGGAGGCTCGAGGGCTGCAGACGGGCGGCGCGCGGGCTGCAAGGGTCTGCGCGCGGGCGGCTTGCACGGGGCGGCGCGTCGCGGGGCGGGCAGGGGCGGCGCGCAGGCAGGCAGGGCGGACGGGCGTCGCGGCGGGCTGGGGCAGCCCGCTCTGGCGACGCGACGGGCACGGGCAGGGCCGACGGGCGACGTGACGGGCTGCAGAGGCGCGCGGCGCGACGGGCTGCAGGGGCGCACGACGGGACGGGCTGCAGGGGCGCACGGCGTGGCGGGCAGCAGGGGCGCGCGACGCGACGGGCAGCAGGGGCGCTTACCAGGGGCGGGTGCAGGGCAGGGCTGCGATGGGCGGTTAGGTCAGGGCCGCAACGGGGCGGCTGTAGGGCAGGGCCGCGACGAGGCGGCGGCAGAGCAGGGCCGCGACGGGGCGGCAGCAGGGCAGGGCCGCGACGGGGCGGCGGTAGAGCAGGGCCGCGACGAGCGGCTGAGGGCAGGGCCGCGACGGGTGGCGGCAGGGCAGGGCCGCTACGGGCGGCGAGGTCAGGGCCGCAACGGGCCGTTTGGGCAAGGCCGCGAGGGGCCGAGAGGGCAGGGCCGCTACGGGCGGCAGTAAGGCAGGGCGCGCGACGGCGCAGGTGAGGCAGGCGCGAGGTGCGCTTCGGGCAGGGCAGGAAAAAAAACGATCGTGGTGGGCCCTTAAAAAAAACGTTCCCACTAGGGAACCTGCTCTGAAACCATGTGAAAGATAGAACAAGGAATGATTGCATTGAGCAGCATGAGGAGTACAAGTAGGAACCCTAAAGTATTGTACCCCATATGAACCACCCCACTACAGCCTACACTGGTTATAGCATATAAGTTTGACACCTGCGTTGACCTGAAGGGGATAATATGCTAGACCTACGTCGGGCACTTGAATACTTCATATCTTCTCCTGATGTGGGACTCACGTACACGGCCAACCTAACAGCTACTCTTCACTTACGCAGCTACGTGGACGCGGATCATACGGGAGATGCAGATAACAAACGCTCTCGGACGGGATTTGTACTCCAACTTGAGCCTGCTCGGCTCATCTCCCGGAACTCTCAGAAGCAGGAGTTTATTGCTCTTTCGTCAGCCGAAGCAGAATTCGTCGCCGCAAGCACAGCTGTTCGTGAAGGACTGTACCTAATGGAGCTCCTGCAGGAAGCGAAAGTAACAATGAACTAGCGCTTCGCGTTACTCAGCGACAACCAGAGCGCCATAAACATCGCGAACAAACCCGGTTTTGTGAATCGCACGAAACATATCGCACTGTGTTACGTCTTCGTCAAGGACGAGATTGACAAAGGCAAAGTCAAGCTCACCTATTGCCCAACAGGTGACATGGCAGCAGACTTTCTGACAAAGATGTTGCCACATCAGAATTTCATCACTGTGCAAATCTCTGCGGGATCGTGACGAAATCCCACGTGGCTCACCTTCAGGAATGAAGGGGAGTGTTGGAGTATTGGAATTACCAGTACCGCGTGTGCTCATATAGAGCACGCACGCGAAGGTCAATAGTCGCAGGAAGTCAACGGTCGCGACTGTTGACTATCCCGCAACCGTAATTGGAGGTTACGCACTGCAATGTGGTAACCGTCAAAGAGTCGATGATCGCAATAGTCACTAATACTGTAGCGATGACTGCGAAACAGTTAAATAAGGGAATGTACCCCTTAGAGTACATGGATAGCTATGAATGCTATATAGACCCCTATCTTTTCTGTCAGAAACAAATATGTGTATGTATTTGTTTCATGTATAAACTGCCTATAGTAGTGTAGTGTAGTGTAGTGTAACCCCCTGTTTGGTGGTGTACCTTCTTTGCCTTGTTTCTCGTTTGTACTTCTTGGGCCTTTGCCCATTCTAGTGCACCCTCTCCTACTCTCGATAGTTGCCACCCAAAACCCTAAGCACTACTATCCTTTCTAACATGGTATTGAGCCTGTAAGTTCCTACTGCTTGTATCTTTTTACCATGGGCCCACCACGCTCCTAGTACTCTGCTCGCCCGCATGCTGCTGCCCCGTTGCGCCATGCCCGCCCCGTCGCCCCGTCGACCCTGCTGTCATGGCGACGAGCTGGGCGGCTTACGCCGCCCCGTCGCCCCGTCGACTATGCTGTCATGGCGACGAGCTGGGCGGCTCGCGCTGTCCCGTCGCCTCGTCACCTGCCCCGTGCTGCCCCGCCCCCCGTCCGTTACGAGCAGCCGCAGCCACGCACGGCCGCAGCCACGCACGGCCGCAGCCACGCACAGCCGCACGCAGCTGCGTACGGCCGCGTGCAGCCGCGCACAGCCACGCGCAGCCGTGCCGCTCTCCTACCCCGCACCTGCTGCTCGTACGCCAGTGAAAGGGGGGGAGGGGGGGGGGCGCGTGGGTGACGCAGCTCCTGCCGCCGCCGTCCGCCTTCTCCCTCTCCCTGCTGATCGTGCAGCCGTGAAGGGGGTGGGGGAAGGGTGTGGGGGTGGCGGGGGTGACACGCCAGCAGCCGTCCCTCCACCTCTCCTCTCCCCCCTCCCTTGCTACTCTCACTGCAGTGGGGTGGGGGGAGGGTGCAGGGGTGGCGGGGGTGACCAGATAGCGCCAGCCCGCCTCCTCTCTCTTCCTGCCGCCCCTCCTGGGGTGGGGGGGGAGGGGAGGGTAATGGGGTGGCGGATAGTGGAGGGTTGAGGGGGTGGCAGGAGTGATGTTTCAGCACCAGCCGCCCTCCTCCTCCTCTCTCTCCCCTCTCGCTTCTCTCTCTCTCTGCTGCTGCCCGTGCCTGCCCTGACTGCTCTGCCTCTCTCTGTCACTTCTGCTGCTGTGGGGGGAGGTTTGGGGAGAAGAGGGGAGGTTGAAGGAGGGAGGCCGCCGTGAAATTAGCAGCTCCAGTCGCCCTAAATTAGCAGCTCCAGTCGCCCGTGAGCCCGTTGCTCCAGTCGCCCGTGAGTCAGTTGCTCCCGCCGCTCGTCTAGCCGCGGAGCCAGTTACTCCAGTTGCCCGTGTGCCAGTTGCTCCAGTTGCCCGTGTGCCAGTTGCTCCAGTTGCCCGTGTGCCAGCAGCTTCAGCCGTCGCCCACCACCTCATCTCTCTCTCTCCTCCTCCTCACATGCCCTCTCTTACTTCAGCTGGACCTTGGTATATCCTTCAGGGGGTGTTCATTGCACCAGCTTCTACTGTAGGCAGTTTAGGGGGTGTGTCAGAAACAAATATGTGTATAAACTGCCTATAGTATAGTAGTGTAGTGTAGTGTAGTGTAGTGTAGTGTAGTGTAGTGTAGTGTAGTGTAACCCCCTGTTTGGTGGTGTACCTTCTTTGCCTTGTTTCTCGTTTGTACTTCTTGGGCCTTTGCCCATTCTAGTGCACCCTCTCCTACTCTCGATAGTTGCCACCCAAAAGCCTAAGCACTACTATCCTTAGTATCCTAACAATTTCAACTTATTATAAACAAGGTCATTCAAACTTCCGCTGTCTTAACTTCACTTGGCTAGCTTTATCCTATCCACTTCGATTTCTTCGTTATATCAACATTAATATCCAGTTTCTGCTCCTCCGTTCGCGCCCCCCTCATGTTCCACCGCCCGCTGTTCTCCTATCGCCTCCTCCGTCGTCCCTTACTGTCCCTTCTAATATGTTCTCCTCCTTATATTATATAATTACCACTCAGTTTCGAATTTTCCTTCTCTCTTTTCACCCCTTATCCCTTCTTCCCACTTCTCTCCCCCATTTCTCCTCCTTAGATAGGAGCAATTTAAAAGATACATGAAACGTATTGTAGTTATGGATGAACTAAACGACGATGCGAGATTTGCGTGACGCTTTAGCGAGACTTCGAGTCAGGTTCGGAAGCTCCTGACTGGTCGCTGAACTACGCACCCGCGACACCGATCACCAAGCCTACCTCCACCGTTTCGGGCGAGCCTATCTGACGTAGCCTGTTTTGGAGGTGCCAGCTATTTTTCTGTCGGTCCGGTACGGTTGAGAGGTGCTCCGATTGGATTAGGTGAGTCTTTTGGTACTGATGGACAGGAGATGATGCTTCCCCACTATTAGTAAGTGCCCACTAGTACTAGAGCAAGGTAGTTTACAAATTGTGGCTTTAAATCGAGGTTTTAGTGCTGTGAAACACGAGCGAGAAGGCAGTAGCACGGGGCTTGCGTGGTTGCAGCAAAGGAAACGTGTTTCGCCTCGCAATGCGTGTGCCGCGGGGATCAGCGTGCGCGTCACGACATCGATGACCGCACACTGGTCGTGCAGCAACGGATGCTCTTTCCACTTGCGAACCAATGAATTCCGCAGCTCGAGCGTAGCGCGCCATCTCTTTCGTCGCCCCAAACGCGATTGGAGACACCGGGTCGAGCAGAGTCGCAGAAGAACCCTCCTCTCCGCGGCATCCATGTCAGCATCTAGGGTTGCTGTCCGTTCGCGACGCGCATGAGCCAATGGGCTCTCCTGCCCCTCCTCGTATTCCTAGACGCGTTAGATGATCCTTGAGCCGATCCGAACCCATTTCCACCGCCTGCCAACCCCCCCCACCCATTTCCTTATCATCTACCCGCATTCCCTGCTCCCCTGGCCATCGTCCATCCCGCCATGCCGAGCCAATCCCGGGGGCGGCACGTCGCTTCGTCGTCCGCCGCCCCCTCGCGCGCGGGCGGGCGCGCGGACGCGCAGTGGGACGCGCACTGGGATCCGCCGGCGTTCCGCCGCTGGCTGCTGGGCTTCGCGGCGGTGCGCTTCGACCTCGAGCAGGGCCAGCTGGTCGAGGCGCTCTTCCCCGCGGGCGCGCTCAGCGCGGAGGAGGAGACTGACGTGGCGTTCTCGTCGTTCCCCGACTCCATGTCCGCCGTGCACTCGCGCGCCTCGCTCTACGACTGCCTCTTCTTCTTCCGCATCCGCCGCCGCGGCGTTCCGCCTGCCCTCGCCGCCACGAGCGGTGGGGTTGATAACGGGGCGGGCAGCAGCGGCGACGGCACGGCGGAGGGGGCTGGGCGGAGTGCGCTCGCCGCGCAATCTCCGCTGCTGCAGCAGCAGCACGCGCACGCTAGTGTCGGTCGGGGGGCAGCAGGAGGAGCAGCCGCGCGGGCGACCAGTCGGGCGGAGCGGTCCGCCGCGTCCGCGCGGAGGCAGTCCGCCAGCCCGCCGCGGTGGGACCCGGGAACCAATCGCGCGACGACACCTGGCACGACCCCGCGGCGAGGCATCAGCGTGGGGTACGGCGGGGGCCCAGGGGGGGCGATGGCGGAGAGCATCAGCGCGCCCGCGTCGTCGCTCACCAGCCCCACGGGGCTCGTCGCCGCCGCCGCCTCGCCCTTCGCGCGGCTCGACAGATGCGCCACGGAGCCGCTCGCGGGCGGCGAGGGGGGAGACGAGGCGGAGGTGCAGTGGCGCGCGCAGGCGGAGGCCGGCGCGCTGAGGCACTCCGCCAGCGCGCGGGGGAGCGCGGGGCAGCGGGAGGAGGAGGAAGCGGCGGTGGGCAGATCCGCGTCCATGGGGGCGGGGAGACGCGCGATGCCCGCGCACAGCCAAGACGAGGACGACAGAGGGGGGCACGGGGGGTCTGGGGGCGGAGCAGCAGCAGCAGGGGGGGCGGGGAGGGGCGGGGCGCGGTACCTATACGGGTTTGTGTTCAACCGGCAGCGGCACGACTCACGGTTGCCACGGGGCGGCGAGCAGAAGTCGGTGGTGGTGCTCTCAGAGCGCCCCTTCTCCGCCGCCTTCCGCCGCCTCGCCCAGGTCGTCGGCCCGCTCTACTTCGACCGCGGACCAATCGCCTTCGTCCAGGTGGCCGCGTGGGTCTCGCTGTGGCCTGCACCGTACCAGCCGAGCGTGGCGGGCGGCGGAGGAGTGGGCGGGGCGGCGGGCGGCGGGGGCGGCGTGATGGAGCTGCCGGTGGGGCCGCGCACGTCCCTGCGCGTGCAGCTGCCGCCCGCCCACACGCTGCCGCCCGCGTCGCACTCGGCGCTGGACGACTTCACGGCCGCCATGGCGCCCGCCCCCCTCTCCACCTCCGCTCCCCAGGTCAGTCAGCCAGCTGGGTGAGCCGCCCAGGTTAGGTCATGGCAGACAGGCGCACAGCATGTAGCGCACTTCTCCTCCAGCTGCTGCTGAGACCACACCCACGCTCACCCTCCCCACTACCACCTCCCATTGTCCCTCCATTCACCCCCTGGTCATGCTAGCCAGGCAGCACCAGGGGCACACCCAGTGGCACCTCCACTTATTCCTCACTCTCACCCTCTCATTCACCCTCCTCATGCTGCCACCCCCCAACCCCCGACCGACGCGGACGTGTTTGGCATCCTGAAGGGAGTGGCGGCGCAGCTGAGCCAACACCCTTCCCTCACCCCCTCTGCCCCCCTCCACGTCCACAGGGCATATTCCACGATGCGGACGTGTTTGGCATCCTGAGGGGCGTGGCAGCGCAGCTGTGGGTGCTGTGGGAGCTGGTGCTGCTGGGCGAGCCGCTGCTCGTCATCGCCCCCACGCCCGCGCAGTGCTCTGAGGCCGTCGCCGCCCTCGTGGGGCTCATCGCGCCGCTCCCCTGCTCGCTGGACTTCCGCCCCTACTTCACCATCCACGACCCCGACTTCCCCGCCCTCAATGCCCTTAGAGACGGCGACCCGCTGCCCGCCGTGGTGCTGGGGGTGACGAACCTCTTCTTCCTCAAGGCGCTCAAGCACCTCCCGCATGTGCTGTCTGTGGGGCGGCCTCCGCACGGGGGGCAGGGCGTGGCGGGGGCGGCGCGGTATGGGGCGGGGGCGGGCGGCAGCTTGCAGCCGAACGGGCAGGTGGCGGTGAGGGAGAGCGCGGGGCGGCTGCCACATCAGCAGCAGTCGCCACTGCGACGCCTGGCCACTGGTGGGCTGCTCAGGTGAGGGGTGGTGCAGAGGGTGGCAAGAAGAAGTGGTGCGTGTAGGGCGGGTGTGGGTGAAAGGCAGGCAGGGGTGCTTGAGTGGTGGGGCAGCAGCAGCCCCTGCTGCTGTGGCTAGCAGCCCCTGCTGCTGTGGCTAGCAGCCCCTGCTGCTGTGCCTAGCAGCCTCGTTCTTCCTGTGGGGGCCTTTGCTAAAAGCAAGGTTGAGTCCGGTAAATGTTTGCTGACCACCACTCCTTTCCCCTCCTCTCTGTTCACCCGTCCCCATCCACGCGCCACCCCTGCCTGTGCCTGTGCCTGTGCCTGTGCCTGTGCCTGTGCAGCATGCTGGCGGCGGGCAGCAAGGGCTTGGCGCGCATGAGGGGGGAGGGGCCGCTGTCGCTCATGGGGGAGCACCGCGAGGCGCTGTGGACCAACCACGTGCCCGCTGTCAAGCCCGACACCGCCGTGCTCAACCGCCTTCTAGACGCCTCCACCGCTCTGCACCCCTCCGCCTCCCACCGCACCCACCGGACCGGCTCCTCCACCACCAACACTGCTGCTGCTGCTTCTGGCCCTGGTGACGCCAATTCCCTCGCCTCTGCTGCTGCTGCCGCTGCTGCAGGGGTGGCAGCAGGCGGGGGAGCGGGCGGGCGCCCTGCATCGGCGTCTGCCCCCCCGTCCGCCGCGGCGTCTCTCTTCAGCCTGCCGGGCGCCGTGGCGGGCTCACTGCTGGCGGGCGTCACAGGCGTGGCCGGGCTGGACGATGCACCACAGGGCAGCACAGGGGGAGCAGCAGGGGGAGTGGGGGCGCGGGGGGGGGCAGTGAGTGGGGAGACAGTAGCGATGGTGAACAACGAGGTGCTGCGGCGCCACTTCATCGAACTCACCACCAACTTCCTCGCCCCCTTCGGCCCTTTCCTCCGCGCCGCCGCCCCGCCGCCCGACGCCTCGCCCTACTGTGACCCGCCGCCCTTGCCGCCCTTCGACGCCGCGGAGTTTCTCGGGCAGCTTGCCGCCCGCGGGCCGGGGAAGTTTCTCGCGAAGCGGCTGCAGGCGGGCAGGTGGCTGGAGGTGTACAGAAGGTTCCTGGAAGGTCCGAACTTCATGCCGTGGTTTCAGCGGCGGCGCGCCGTGGCGGAGGCGGAGCAGCACCGGCTGTGGCGGGCGGCACGGCTGCGGGCGGACGTGAGGAAGGCGGTGGGCGGCATGGGCGAGGCGGACCTGGTGGAGGCGTTTCTGTGCGTTGAGAGACACATGGCGGTGGAGAGCAAGGTGAGGCGCACGGGTGGGTGGTGTGCGTGGTTGGGTGTGGTGGCGCATGGGGGAGGCAGACCTGTGTGTTGGGAGACCCATGACGGTGGAGAGCAAGGTGAGGCACGAGGGTGGGTGCTGTGTGTGTGTTTGTGATGTGGTGTGGAGTGGGGTGGTGTGGTGGTGGGTGTGTGTATATATGTGCGCATCTCAGCATACTCACCCCTGTGTGCATCCTCTCTCCCCCCTGCCTTCCACCCTCTTGGCACGGTGTGTGTGTGTGTGAGCGCATGAGCAGGCGTGGCGGAGGGCAGGCGAGTCCCCAGCGGTGGGCAAGCTGAGGGGCGACCTGCGCGTGCTGTGGGCGCACATGCCGCCCGCCACGCAGCGCCTCCTGCTCCTCTCCCCCGCCCACGCCGCCTCCCTCCAGCTGCCACCCTCCGCCGCTCCGGACGTTGCCGGGCGGGGCTCGTCAACTTCTTCTGGGAGTGGTGAGTCAGGAGACGCTCGGTGGAGGCAGCGGGCGAGTGAGGGCGCGGGCAGTGGCAGGGAGGGGGGGAGTGGGGCAGGGGCGGCACAAGGAGCAGCGGCAGCGGCAGGGGGGAGGGGAGGGGGGTGGGCTGGTTGGCTGTTTGGAAGGAGGAACGTGGAGAGCGCGGGGAGTGGGAGTGGTGCGGGGGAGAGGCGGGTGACAGCAGGCAGTGATGGGGGGATGGGTGAGGAGGCAGCAGAGGCAGGGCGGGGAGGACCAGCCGACACACCTGGGGCTGCTGCAGCAGCCGCTGCGCCTGGTTCTGCTTCTGCTGGGATGGACCAGAGCGCTGGCTCAGGTGATCCGTCAGGTGATTCTTCAGGTGGTGTGGGCGGCAATGGGGGACAGAGTGGGACGGTGGAGATGGTGGAGGCAGCACAGCACCTCTCAGCGCTCGTGGCCAATCTCAGCCTGCCACCTGTCATCGCCCTCAACGGCGAATCACACCCCTCATCCAACCCTGGCAAGGCCTGGTCTGAAGCTTCCAGCCCTCCCCGAGGCTCCTCTGCAGGCTTGGGCCGAACGTCAAGCGGCGCTTCTCCACGAACAGCCGGGATAGGATGGGGAACAGACATGTGGGACGGCAGCAGCAGCGGCTTCACGAGCACCAGCGCTCGGAGCAGCATCCCTGCCAACCCCGCCACCACCACCCCCGGCAGCAGCGCCATGGGCAGCAGCACAGGCCACGTGGCGGGTGCACGGTTCGCCGTGTCCCCCGTGGTGCCGTTTGGGCGCCGCCCCGGCCTGTCAGTGGGGCGCACCCCTCCTCGCCTCTCGTCCTCCGCGCCCGGCACGCCCCTCCACCTGCACCCAGGAGGCACCTTCCTGCACGCCCGCCCTGTCCATGCGCACGCCGCCGCGCCGCACCAAGGAGGGAGGTACACGGGTGGGGGTGACGCAGGGGCGTTTGGCGGCGAGCGGTTGAGTGCGTGTGCGAGCGCAAGGGAGGAAGTGGGGAGTGGAGGGGCGGGGGCCATGGAGGGCGGGGGGGCCATGGAGGGCGGGGGGGTGAGGGTGGGGCGCACGGCCACGGAGCCGGTGCTGCCGTCGTCCTTCCACCCACTCGCTTGATGCGCCACCCACTCCTCGCCCCATGGCAGGGGGCTGGCAGGCAGGCGTGGACGAGCAGATGGCTGTGCTGCTGCTGGGATGGGCGCTGCTTGTGGCTTGCACAGCAGCCGCACTGCACGCTGTGGCGGGGCAAGTTGTCGGGCAGATTGGCGGGTGGCTGACGATCACCCGCGGCCTCCAAAGGCCTTTCCAGTCGCACATTCTGTTGCTGGTGCTCGCCCGCTCTCAAACTAGAGATGCGCCATTAATTGCCTTAGCTAGAGGTCACTCGGTAGCGAATCAATGGTGAGTGCATGTATACGGGGGCTTAGGGAATGCCGAGACGATGCATTCTGTGTGTGTCACCTCCTGTAAGGGGCACGGCGGCTTTTAGGGTTTAGGGAAGGGGAGGGGGGAGGGAGGAGCGGAGCGGTGGGTGAGAGGGCCCTGGCTGCCTGCAGGAGATTATATTCTTGCCTTTCCATTTTTCCATCTGCAGGAAAAATATTAGCGTTTCAACTGGCAGTCATAGTTCCAACTTTGGGTAAGTTCCAGTTCCTTATATCCCTGGTCAGAGTATTTTTATTCCAAGACGCATTCAGCCCAACAAGAACCTTATTATTTGTTCCAGCAAAAACAACAGGTCACAAAGGCTGGAAATTGACATAGACTGTTTTGTACTGTAGCGTTTCACATTTTGAACAAGGCAGGTCACAAAAGACCGGGGATCGTCAATATTCTGTCGCCAGTGTACCCCATGGTGTAAGGCTATACTGAAATACCTGTCTTCAACCCAGCAGAACCTCAAACTGCTAGCGCGTACAGCACGAACTAAACCAGCACCGTGGCGATTCCGCGAACAGAAACGTCGACTGCTGCTCGCCTACACGCGATCTCCGTCCGCCGTCGCGCCACGCCTCCGCGCATTCACCCTCCGCAAGCGCCTCCCCTTCCGCTTCCGCCAGCAGCTTTTCGATCTCCACCTCGATCGCCCCGTCGCAGCGCGCCGTCCCCCTCGCCGGCCTTCCCCCGCTAGCTCCAGCCGCGTGGAGGCGCGCGGCGCGATGTCGTTTATGCGCGGCGACCTGCTGCAGAAGGCGCGGTTGCTGATGCGCGGCGGCGTGGTCGACCCGCCCAAGTGGCTCGACGCGCTCTCCAAGTGCGTGGCGGGGATGGAGGGGGCGGGGGAGGGGGAAGGATGGGTGGGGGGATGGGGGGAAGGGAAATGAGGTGGGGGGACTGAGCGTCCCCCCCGCGTCCCCACACGGTGATGGACTCACAACTCCCCCCTATTGCTCCGCCCCTCCCAGTCCCCCCACGCTCATTCCCCCTCTCTTTGCCTCCCCTCCTTCCCCCTCCGCTTCTCCCCATCCGCCTACTCCCCCCCGCGCCCCTCAGAGTGCCTCCACAGCCCAAGGCGAGGCGCTGCCCCAAGGCGAGGAGGATAGAGTTCCCAGAGGACCCTCTGGTGGAGTCGTATTACGCAAGACACCCCGAGGCCAAGCTGCAGGCATACCGGTGAGCCGCTGCCGCCTCCCTCGCCTCCCCTCATTCTATTCCGTTCCTCCTCTGTGCTGCTTGCATTCAAACCTCTCTCCTCTTTGCATATGCCTTGACGTGTTGCGCTTAACCCGAGCTGATTCTTCCATTCTCCTCCTGCTTTGTGTCCCTTTTCCTATGCGTGTGCATATCACCTCATTGTGCGTGTCACCTCATTGTGCGTGTCACCTCATTGTGCGTGTCACCTCATTGTGCGTGTCACCTCATTGTGCATGTCACCTCATTGTGCATGTCACCTCATTGTGCATGTCACCTCATTGTGCATGTCACCTCATTGTGCATGTCACCTCATTGTGCATGTCACCTCATTGTGCATGTCACCTCATTGTGCATGTCACCTCATTGTGCATGTCACCTCATTGTGCATGTCACCTCATTGTGCATGTCACCTCATTGTGCATGTCACCTCATTGTGCATGTCACCTCATTGTGCATGTCACCTCATTGTGCATGTCACCTCATTGTGCATGTCACCTCATTGTGCATGTCACCTCATTGTGCATGTCACCTCATTGTGCATGTCACCTCATTGTGCATGTCACCTCATTGTGCATGTCACCTCATTGTGCATGTCACCTCATTGTGCATGTCACCTCATTGTGCATGTCACCTCATTGTGCATGTCACCTCATTGTGCATGTCACCTCATTGTGCATGTCACCTCATTGTGCATGTCACCTCATTGTGCATGTCACCTCATTGTGCATGTCACCTCATTGTGCATGTCACCTCATTGTGCATATCACCTCATTGTGCATGTCACCTCATTGTGCATATCACCTCATTGTGCATATCACCTCATTGTGCATGTCACCTCATTGTGCATATCACCTCATTGTGCATATCACCTCATTGTGCATGTCACCTCATTGTGCATGTCACCTCATTGTGCATGTCACCTCATTGTGCATGTCACCTCATTGTGCATGTCACCTCATTGTGCATGTCACCTCATTGTGCATGTCACCTCATTGTGCATGTCACCTCATTGTGCATGTCACCTCATTGTGCATGTCACCTCATTGTGCATGTCACCTCATTGTGCATGTCACCTCATTGTGCATGTCACCTCATTGTGCATGTCACCTCATTGTGCATGTCACCTCATTGTGCATGTCACCTCATTGTGCATGTCACCTCATTGTGCATATCACCTCATTGTGCATGTCACCTCATTGTGCATGTCACCTCATTGTGCATGTCACCTCATTGTGCATGTCACCTCATTGTGCATGTCACCTCATTGTGCATGTCACCTCATTGTGCATGTCACCTCATTGTGCATGTCACCTCATTGTGCATGTCACCTCATTGTGCATGTCACCTCATTGTGCATGTCACCTCATTGTGCATATCACCTCATTGTGCATATCACCTCATTGTGCATATCACCTCATTGTGCATATCACCTCATTGTGCATATCACCTCATTGTGCATATCACCTCATTGTGCATATCACCTCATTGTGCATCACACCTCATTGTGCATATCACCTCATTGTGCATATCACCTCATTGTGCATATCACACCTCATTGTGCATATCACACCTCATTGTGCATCACACCTCATTGTGCATATCACCTCATTGTGCATATCACCTCATTGTGCATGTCACCTCATTGTGCATATCACCTCATTGTGCATATCACCTCATTCTGCATATCACCTCATTGTGCATATCACCTCATTGTGCATATCACCTCATTGTGCATATCACCTCATTGTGCATATCACCTCATTGTTCATATCACCTCATTGTGCATATCGCCCGACCTCCACAACTCATCATCTGCTCAACCCTGCCCCCTCTCCTCCTCCCTCTTCCCCCCACCCCCACCCACAGGCGGAGTTCACACAGGCGGAGCAGGAGGAGGAGGAGCGGGCGGTGCAGGAGTGGCGCCGGGCCATTCGAGAGGGGCGCCAGCCGGCAGCAGTGCGGTGCAGTGCGGTGGAGGAGGTGCAGCAGGAGGAGCGCGCTCACATGCTAGCTGGCCTTGAAGCCATGGGGGCTCTGCTCGAGGCGGCTGCTGCCGAAGCTGAGGTTGAGGCTCGGGCTGCGCAGAAAAGCGTTGGGAGATAGGATGGAGGAGCGTACAAACAAGGACACCGTGTCGCACCGCTGAGTCAAATACGAGACTGCAAGCGTGCCACTTAGAGAAACCCCTTTGCATCTGTGTAGTGTAGCCCCCATGGTGGATTGTCAGGGGGCATCGTGTTTTTTCAGGGCATGTGGCGTCGACACGAAACCTCTGAGCTCTCAAGATGGTTGTTTCCAGGTTTTCTCTAGTCTAGTTGGCGAATTCAAGATGCTGGTGCTGTCCCTCACGCCCGCTCCTTCACTGACGTGGAGTTATGTCCTTCACTATGGAGTTGCCTGTGCAGTGCATGCCTGCTCTCATGTACTCATAGTTCGTTGCCATGGTTCACGCATTCAAATATTCACATGCTATTCGTGTGTATGGCTTAACAATGCGAGCAATTGGGCCATCTGCATGCAAGGTGGCATGCATGCGAATGGCGTAGAACTACCGGTACTAGGGTTCTGTGGCATGTCATTGAGGTTGCTCTTATTATCAGGTCACATTATCAAGTCAACTTACTTCAGCGATGAGCACATGATTGTGCAATGCAGCGCGAGAGTATGTGTTTGGTGCACAGCACAGGTGCATGGATGAGGTATCGCAGCACAGGTGCATGGATGAGGTATCACAGCCCTGCCACCACTCCACCGCACCTGCCACCACTCCACCGCACCTAGCATGCCAATGCTGCTCACACCTCCCCATTCTCCACTTGCATGTCTCTACAAGCACCATCAGCATCAGCATCAGCATCAGCATCACAGCACAGCACAAGCTCCTGTGTGAATGTACAAACAGCTGACCACACCACGCTGCCTGTCCCTTACTGTGTCAGCATGCCACCACGTCAGCATGGCACCATGTCAGCATGCCACCACGTCAGCATGCCACCACATCAGCATGCCACCACGTCAGCATGGCACCACGTCAGCATGGCATCAAGTGGTCTTGAGCGCCACCATCATGGCCTTGCGCAGGCACGCCCCTGCCGCTGCTATCACACCACCCAAGGCTGACGGGGCTGGAGGGACTGGAGGTGAACTGTCCTGCTGTTGCGCGTCGCCCTGCCATGCCGTGGGGAGGGGGGAAGGGAGAGCAACGAGCACCCAGACGGCATGATGCCGCAGCTCAAGCCCAGAGTTGAGACGGCATGCACACAAGCACAGGGCCTCCTCACACCCACGGGATGTGGTGAGCTCACCACTTCCCTCGATTTTCAGATGAGTAGACTCAGTACTACAGATCGTTACTCTTAGTAGGCTTGCTGCGTTTCGAATCCAACAAAATTCAACTGGGATGTGGTGAGCTCACCACAGCGGTGGAGAGCAGCGAGAGCAGCTGCTGCTTCTCCTCGCCTGACTGCGCTGTGTGGGGCAGCTCCACGTCAGCCACTGCCAGGTGGCCGCCCGGCATTGGCCAGTCGTTGCAGGCGGTGAGGGTGAGCGTGGCCCCGTTGGCCCACTTCACCTTGAATGCACCCTCCCCCGCCATCTTCACCATGTAGCTGCAATCCCCAGGCATGACAGGTGCGGTGACGGGGGGGCGAGGAGATATGAGAAGAGGAGAGGAGAGGAGAGGAGAGGAGAGGAGAGGAGAGGAGAGGAGAGGAGGGGAGGGTAGACAAGAGGAGAGCAGAGGAGAGAGGAGAGGAGAGGAGAGAAGACGAGATGCGTGGAGAGGAGAGGAGAGGAGAGCAGAGGAGAGGAGGGGAGGGTAGACAAGAGGAGAGCAGAGGAGAGAGGAGAGGAGAGGAGAGAAGACGAGATGCGTGGAGAGGAGAGGAGAGGAGAGCAGAGGAGAGGAGGGGAGGGTAGACAAGAGGAGAGCAGAGGAGAGAGGAGAGGAGAGGATAGGAGAGGAGAGGAGAGGAGAGGAGAGGAGAGGAGAGGAGAGGAGAGGAGAGGAGAGGAGAGGAGAGGAGAGGAGAGGAGAGGAGAGGAGAGGAGAGACGGGGAGGGGAGGGGAGGAGATGAGCGGAGAGGAGAGGAGAGGAGAGGCGGGGAGGGGAAGAGAGGAAATGGGCGGAGAGGAGAGGAGAGGAGATGAGATGAGAGAAATTAAAGGCACGAGGGACGGGAGAAAGTAACGTATGCTGTTGACACGAAGCTTTATGGAGCGGACGAAGAGGCTGGAGCGGAAGAAGAGGCTGGAGCGGACGTGGCGTACCGGGGGGGAAAGGGAGCGGTGGCGAGGGCATGTGCCATGTGTGCCCGGCGCAGTGCCAGCAGGCGCAGCAGACAGGCCGCCTCCGCCACTGCTGCCGCCACCGGCACTCCTGCTCGCCCTGAGTGCTGCTGGTCGGCCCCTGTGGCGCTGCAAGGGAGGCAGAGAGGGGAGACGCATGAGGTGTGGGGGGCAGAGGCAGCGGGTGCAGCCCATGCCAGGGCATGGCATGGGATGGAGTGGCATGGCACGGCAGTGCATGGCACAGTACAGTATGGTACGGCTGGCATGGGAGGCGCACCTGTGAGCAGCATTGGTGGAGGGATGCAGAGGGAGCGAGCGGTGGGGGAGTCCTGGGGCTTCCTGCAGGGTGGGGAGGGCACGGCGCACGGGAGGGGGGTGATGGCATGTCGATGAGAGGAGAGGGGCGTGCAGCGCGCATGAGGAGGTGGGGAGGAAAGGGCGCACGGAATATATATATATGTTTTCAGGGAAGCACAGCAGGTGGGAGGCTAAGTGAGGGCGTCGCACTGAAAGGTGAGGAAGAAGACAGGCAGGCAGCGGACGGGAGGGCGGGGAGGCAGGGGGCATGGCAGGCAGCGGTGAAAGGTGACTCACAATGGATGCGGCAGCAACACGGCCTCCAGGCAGCAGAGCCACCTCCACTGTCGCACTGCCCTCCTCGCCTATGCTGCCCTCCCCTGCACTGCCCCACACCACGCCAGGCAGCCCTGCCTTCCCGGTGGCAGAGGCAGAGGCACACGTGAGTGCTGCAGCACTGCCTGAAGCCGCTGCCTCGCGATCAAGTGGTGAGCTCGGAAGAGAGTGGGGGGAGGGGAGGGGGAGGCGCAGGGAGAGGGAGCGGGCAGTCTGGGCGGTGAGGGCGGCGGGGCACAGCAGCGCCGCCAGCTGCTGCACTGCTGCGTGCGCCTCCCTGCCTTGCGATGCCGCCTCAAGCGTGCTGCTGCTGCCGCTGGTGGGCCATGGGCTGCATGGGGGCGAGGGGCGAGCAGGACAGTGGGTGCGAGGAGGGGGAGGAGACGGACAGAAGTAAGAGGGGGACGATGGCGGGGTTGACGGAGAGGGTTGATAAATAGGGCGAGAGAATGAGGAGAGGAGAGAGAGTTGGAGAAAGCAGGAAGAGGAGAAAGAGCGTGATTGGCATTGTGAAACCCAGGAGAGGAGGGCCAAGGATGAAAACATGAGAGTATGAAAGGATGAGAGCATGAGAGCATGGGAGCTTGCAAGTGCGGGTCCCACTCATGCTGCAGTGAGTGCCATGCAGCCAACCCCACCTGTGCACGCCCGCCGCCACGCGCACCAGCACGCATAACTCACCCGGCGCTCCGCGTGCTCCCCTCTGCGGGTTGGCGCTGCTCCTCTCTCTGCACAGGGAAGGGGGGGGAGCACAGAGGGAGATGCCGTGTGAGGCACACGTGCAAGGGGGCATGGGAGACAGGTAAGACAGAGGAGACATGGGACACATGGGGCACATGGGGCACATGAGGCACATGGGGCACATGGGGCACATGGGAAAGCGAGAGGCAGCAGCTGCTGTGTCTCACCGATTGTGTGGCAGCAGCAGCAGCAGCAGCAGCAGCAGTAGCAGCAGCAGCGTTGAGGTGCGAGGAGAGCCCCTCAGCAGCGGCGCAGCGCTGCAGCGACGCCGCCAGGTCCGCCTTCACACGGGTGAGCGCTGCCACTTGCGCCGCCTGGTGGTGGTGGTGGTGGTGGTGGTGGTGGTGGTGGTGGTGGTGGTGGTGGTGGTGGGCGATGAAAGAGAAGGCGAGGGGCAGAGGGAGGGGTGGTGTGAACAGCAGGGTGATGAGGTGCTTGAGGGAGCGGGTGGAGGTGGGGGGAACGGACCGTGAGGATGGAGGGAGGATGGGGAGGGCAAAGGACAAACGAATGAACAGCCAGCAGGAGGGCGAGCAGCAGGAGCAAGGCGGGGTGAATCGGTAGCATGGCGCACGGCCAGGTGGTGAGGTGGCATGGCGCACGGCCAGGTGGTGAGGTGGCATGGCGCACGGCCAGGTGGTGAGGTAGCATGGCGCACGGCCAGGTGGTGAGGTGGCATGGCGCACGGCCAGGTGGTGAGGTGGCATGGCGCACGGCCAGGTGGTGAGGTAGCATGGCGCACGGCCAGGTGGTGAGGTGGCATGGCGCACGGCCAGGTGGTGAGGTAGCATGGCGCACGGCCAGGTGGTGAGGTAGCATGGCGCACGGCCAGGTGGTGAGGTAGCATGGCGCACGGCCAGGTGGTGAGGTAGCATGGCGCACGGCCAGGTGGTGAGGTAGCATGGCGCACGGCCAGGTGGTGAGGTGGCATGGCGCACGGCCAGGTGGTGAGGTGGCATGGCGCACGGCCAGGTGGTGAGGTAGCATGGCGCACGGCCAGGTGGTGAGGTGGCATGGCGCACGGCCAGGTGGTGAGGTGGCATGGCGCACGGCCAGGTGGTGAGGTAGCATGGCGCACGGCCAGGTGGTGAGGTGGCATGGCGCACGGCCAGGTGGTGAGGTAGCATGGCGCACGGCCAGGTGGTGAGGTAGCATGGCGCACGGCCAGGTGGTGAGGTAGCATGGCGCACGGCCAGGTGGTGAGGTAGCATGGCGCACGGCCAGGTGGTGAGGTAGCATGGCGCACGGCCAGGTGGTGAGGTAGCATGGCGCACGGCCAGGTGGTGAGGTAGCATGGCGCACGGCCAGGTGGTGAGGTAGCATGGCGCACGGCCAGGTGGTGAGGTAGCATGGCGCACGGCCAGGTGGTGAGGTAGCATGGCGCACGGCCAGGTGGTGAGGTAGCATGGCGCACGGCCAGGTGGTGAGGTAGCATGGCGCACGGCCAGGTGGTGAGGTAGCATGGCGCACGGCCAGGTGGTGAGGTAGCATGGCGCACGGCCAGGTGGTGAGGTAGCATGGCGCACGGCCAGGTGGTGAGGTAGCATGGCGCACGGCCAGGTGGTGAGGTAGCATGGCGCACGGCCAGGTGGTGAGGTAGCATGGCGCACGGCCAGGTGGTGAGGTAGCATGGCGCACGGCCAGGTGGTGAGGTAGCATGGCGCACGGCCAGGTGGTGAGGTAGCATGGCGCACGGCCAGGTGGTGAGGTAGCATGGCGCACGGCCAGGTGGTGAGGTAGCATGGCGCACGGCCAGGTGGTGAGGTAGCATGGCGCACGGCCAGGTGGTGAGGTAGCATGGCGCACGGCCAGGTGGTGAGGTAGCATGGCGCACGGCCAGGTGGTGAGGTAGCATGGCGCACGGCCAGGTGGTGAGGTAGCATGGCGCACGGCCAGGTGGTGAGGTGGCATGGCGCACGGCCAGGTGGTGAGGTGGCATGGCGCACGGCCAGGTGGTGAGGTGGCATGGCGCACGGCCAGGTGGTGAGGTGGCATGGCGCACGGCCAGGTGGTGAGGTGGCATGGCGCACGGCCAGGTGGTGAGGTAGCATGGCGCACGGCCAGGTGGTGAGGTGGCATGGCGCACGGCCAGGTGGTGAGGTGGCATGGCGCACGGCCAGGTGGTGAGGTGGCATGGCGCACGGCCAGGTGGTGAGGTGGCATGGCGCACGGCCAGGTGGTGAGGTGGCATGGCGCACGGCCAGGTGGTGAGGTGGCATGGCGCACGGCCAGGTGGTGAGGTGGCATGGCGCACGGCCAGGTGGTGAGGTGGCATGGCGCACGGCCAGGTGGTGAGGTGGCATGGCGCACGGCCAGGTGGTGAGGTGGCATGGCGCACGGCCAGGTGGTGAGGTGGCATGGCGCACGGCCAGGTGGTGAGGTAGCATGGCGCACGGCCAGGTGGTGAGGTAGCATGGCGCACGGCCAGGTGGTGAGGTAGCATGGCGCACGGCCAGGTGGTGAGGTAGCACGGCGCACGGCCAGGTGGTGAGGTAGCATGGCGCACGGCCAGGTGGTGAGGTGGCATGGCGCACGGCCAGGTGGTGAGGTAGCATGGCGCACGGCCAGGTGGTGAGGTAGCATGGCGCACGGCCAGGTGGTGAGGTAGCATGGCGCACGGCCAGGTGGTGAGGTGGCATGGCGCACGGCCAGGTGGTGAGGTAGCATGGCGCACGGCCAGGTGGTGAGGTGGCATGGCGCACGGCCAGGTGGTGAGGTAGCATGGCGCACGGCCAGGTGGTGAGGTAGCATGGCGCACGGCCAGGTGGTGAGGTGGCATGGCGCACGGCCAGGTGGTGAGGTAGCATGGCGCACGGCCAGGTGGTGAGGTAGCATGGCGCACGGCCAGGTGGTGAGGTAGCATGGCGCACGGCCAGGTGGTGAGGTAGCATGGCGCACGGCCAGGTGGTGAGGTAGCATGGCGCACGGCCAGGTGGTGAGGTAGCATGGCGCACGGCCAGGTGGTGAGGTAGCATGGCGCACGGCCAGGTGGTGAGGTGGCATGGCGCACGGCCAGGTGGTGAGGTAGCATGGCGCACGGCCAGGTGGTGAGGTAGCATGGCGCACGGCCAGGTGGTGAGGTAGCATGGCGCACGGCCAGGTGGTGAGGTAGCATGGCGCACGGCCAGGTGGTGAGGTAGCATGGCGCACGGCCAGGTGGTGAGGTAGCATGGCGCACGGCCAGGTGGTGAGGTAGCATGGCGCACGGCCAGGTGGTGAGGTAGCATGGCGCACGGCCAGGTGGTGAGGTAGCATGGCGCACGGCCAGGTGGTGAGGTAGCATGGCGCACGGCCAGGTGGTGAGGTAGCATGGCGCACGGCCAGGTGGTGAGGTAGCATGGCGCACGGCCAGGTGGTGAGGTAGCATGGCGCACGGCCAGGTGGTGAGGTAGCATGGCGCACGGCCAGGTGGTGAGGTAGCATGGCGCACGGCCAGGTGGTGAGGTAGCATGGCGCACGGCCAGGTGGTGAGGTAGCATGGCGCACGGCCAGGTGGTGAGGTAGCATGGCGCACGGCCAGGTGGTGAGGTAGCATGGCGCACGGCCAGGTGGTGAGGTAGCATGGCGCACGGCCAGGTGGTGAGGTAGCATGGCGCACGGCCAGGTGGTGAGGTAGCATGGCGCACGGCCAGGTGGTGAGGTAGCATGGCGCACGGCCAGGTGGTGAGGTAGCATGGCGCACGGCCAGGTGGTGAGGTAGCATGGCGCACGGCCAGGTGGTGAGGTAGCATGGCGCACGGCCAGGTGGTGAGGTAGCATGGCGCACGGCCAGGTGGTGAGGTAGCATGGCGCACGGCCAGGTGGTGAGGTAGCATGGCGCACGGCCAGGTGGTGAGGTAGCATGGCGCACGGCCAGGTGGTGAGGTAGCATGGCGCACGGCCAGGTGGTGAGGTAGCATGGCGCACGGCCAGGTGGTGAGGTAGCATGGCGCACGGCCAGGTGGTGAGGTAGCATGGCGCACGGCCAGGTGGTGAGGTAGCATGGCGCACGGCCAGGTGGTGAGGTGGCATGGCGCACGGCCAGGTGGTGAGGTGGCATGGCGCACGGCCAGGTGGTGAGGTAGCATGGCGCACGGCCAGGTGGTGAGGTAGCATGGCGCACGGCCAGGTGGTGAGGTAGCATGGCGCACGGCCAGGTGGTGAGGTGGCATGGCGCACGGCCAGGTGGTGAGGTAGCATGGCGCACGGCCAGGTGGTGAGGTAGCATGGCGCACGGCCAGGTGGTGAGGTAGCATGGCGCACGGCCAGGTGGTGAGGTAGCATGGCGCACGGCCAGGTGGTGAGGTAGCATGGCGCACGGCCAGGTGGTGAGGTGGCATGGCGCACGGCCAGGTGGTGAGGTAGCATGGCGCACGGCCAGGTGGTGAGGTAGCATGGCGCACGGCCAGGTGGTGAGGTAGCATGGCGCACGGCCAGGTGGTGAGGTAGCATGGCGCACGGCCAGGTGGTGAGGTGGCATGGCGCACGGCCAGGTGGTGAGGTAGCATGGCGCACGGCCAGGTGGTGAGGTGGCATGGCGCACGGCCAGGTGGTGAGGTAGCATGGCGCACGGCCAGGTGGTGAGGTGGCATGGCGCACGGCCAGGTGGTGAGGTAGCATGGCGCACGGCCAGGTGGTGAGGTAGCATGGTGCACGGCCAGGTGGTGAGGTAGCATGGCGCACGGCCAGGTGGTGAGGTGGCATGGCGCACGGCCAGGTGGTGAGGTAGCATGGCGCACGGCCAGGTGGTGAGGTGGCATGGCGCACGGCCAGGTGGTGAGGTAGCATGGCGCACGGCCAGGTGGTGAGGTAGCATGGCGCACGGCCAGGTGGTGAGGTGGCATGGCGCACGGCCAGGTGGTGAGGTAGCATGGCGCACGGCCAGGTGGTGAGGTAGCATGGCGCACGGCCAGGTGGTGAGGTAGCATGGCGCACGGCCAGGTGGTGAGGTGGCATGGCGCACGGCCAGGTGGTGAGGTAGCATGGCGCACGGCCAGGTGGTGAGGTAGCATGGCGCACGGCCAGGTGGTGAGGTAGCATGGCGCACGGCCAGGTGGTGAGGTAGCATGTCGCACGGCCAGGTGGTGAGGTAGCATGGCGCACGGCCAGGTGGTGAGGTAGCATGGCGCACGGCCAGGTGGTGAGGTAGCATGGCGCACGGCCAGGTGGTGAGGTGGCATGGCGCACGGCCAGGTGGTGAGGTGGCATGGCGCACGGCCAGGTGGTGAGGTAGCATGGCGCACGGCCAGGTGGTGAGGTAGCATGGCGCACGGCCAGGTGGTGAGGTAGCATGGCGCACGGCCAGGTGGTGAGGTAGCATGGCGCACGGCCAGGTGGTGAGGTAGCATGGCGCACGGCCAGGTGGTGAGGTAGCATGGCGCACGGCCAGGTGGTGAGGTAGCATGGCGCACGGCCAGGTGGTGAGGTAGCATGGCGCACGGCCAGGTGGTGAGGTAGCATGGCGCACGGCCAGGTGGTGAGGTAGCATGGCGCACGGCCAGGTGGTGAGGTAGCATGGCGCACGGCCAGGTGGTGAGGTAGCATGGCGCACGGCCAGGTGGTGAGGTAGCATGGCGCACGGCCAGGTGGTGAGGTAGCATGGCGCACGGCCAGGTGGTGAGGTAGCATGGCGCACGGCCAGGTGGTGAGGTAGCATGGCGCACGGCCAGGTGGTGAGGTAGCATGGCGCACGGCCAGGTGGTGAGGTAGCATGGCGCACGGCCAGGTGGTGAGGTAGCATGGCGCACGGCCAGGTGGTGAGGTAGCATGGCGCACGGCCAGGTGGTGAGGTAGCATGGCGCACGGCCAGGTGGTGAGGTAGCATGGCGCACGGCCAGGTGGTGAGGTAGCATGGCGCACGGCCAGGTGGTGAGGTAGCATGGCGCACGGCCAGGTGGTGAGGTAGCATGGCGCACGGCCAGGTGGTGAGGTAGCATGGCGCACGGCCAGGTGGTGAGGTAGCATGGCGCACGGCCAGGTGGTGAGGTAGCATGGCGCACGGCCAGGTGGTGAGGTAGCATGGCGCACGGCCAGGTGGTGAGGTAGCATGGCGCACGGCCAGGTGGTGAGGTAGCATGGCGCACGGCCAGGTGGTGAGGTAGCATGGCGCACGGCCAGGTGGTGAGGTAGCATGGCGCACGGCCAGGTGGTGAGGTAGCATGGCGCACGGCCAGGTGGTGAGGTAGCATGGCGCACGGCCAGGTGGTGAGGTAGCATGGCGCACGGCCAGGTGGTGAGGTAGCATGGCGCACGGCCAGGTGGTGAGGTGGCATGGCGCACGGCCAGGTGGTGAGGTGGCATGGCGCACGGCCAGGTGGTGAGGTAGCATGGCGCACGGCCAGGTGGTGAGGTAGCATGGCGCACGGCCAGGTGGTGAGGTAGCATGGCGCACGGCCAGGTGGTGAGGTGGCATGGCGCACGGCCAGGTGGTGAGGTAGCATGGCGCACGGCCAGGTGGTGAGGTAGCATGGCGCACGGCCAGGTGGTGAGGTAGCATGGCGCACGGCCAGGTGGTGAGGTAGCATGGCGCACGGCCAGGTGGTGAGGTAGCATGGCGCACGGCCAGGTGGTGAGGTGGCATGGCGCACGGCCAGGTGGTGAGGTAGCATGGCGCACGGCCAGGTGGTGAGGTAGCATGGCGCACGGCCAGGTGGTGAGGTAGCATGGCGCACGGCCAGGTGGTGAGGTAGCATGGCGCACGGCCAGGTGGTGAGGTGGCATGGCGCACGGCCAGGTGGTGAGGTAGCATGGCGCACGGCCAGGTGGTGAGGTGGCATGGCGCATGGCCAGGTGGTGAGGTAGCATGGCGCACGGCCAGGTGGTGAGGTGGCATGGCGCACGGCCAGGTGGTGAGGTAGCATGGCGCACGGCCAGGTGGTGAGGTAGCATGGTGCACGGCCAGGTGGTGAGGTAGCATGGCGCACGGCCAGGTGGTGAGGTGGCATGGCGCACGGCCAGGTGGTGAGGTAGCATGGCGCACGGCCAGGTGGTGAGGTGGCATGGCGCACGGCCAGGTGGTGAGGTAGCATGGCGCACGGCCAGGTGGTGAGGTAGCATGGCGCACGGCCAGGTGGTGAGGTGGCATGGCGCACGGCCAGGTGGTGAGGTAGCATGGCGCACGGCCAGGTGGTGAGGTAGCATGGCGCACGGCCAGGTGGTGAGGTAGCATGGCGCACGGCCAGGTGGTGAGGTGGCATGGCGCACGGCCAGGTGGTGAGGTAGCATGGCGCACGGCCAGGTGGTGAGGTAGCATGGCGCACGGCCAGGTGGTGAGGTAGCATGGCGCACGGCCAGGTGGTGAGGTAGCATGGCGCACGGCCAGGTGGTGAGGTAGCATGGCGCACGGCCAGGTGGTGAGGTGGCATGGCGCACGGCCAGGTGGTGAGGTAGCATGGCGCACGGCCAGGTGGTGAGGTGGCATGGCGCACGGCCAGGTGGTGAGGTAGCATGGCGCACGGCCAGGTGGTGAGGTAGCATGGCGCACGGCCAGGTGGTGAGGTGGCATGGCGCACGGCCAGGTGGTGAGGTAGCATGGCGCACGGCCAGGTGGTGAGGTAGCATGGCGCACGGCCAGGTGGTGAGGTAGCATGGCGCACGGCCAGGTGGTGAGGTAGCATGGCGCACGGCCAGGTGGTGAGGTAGCATGGCGCACGGCCAGGTGGTGAGGTGGCATGGCGCACGGCCAGGTGGTGAGGTAGCATGGCGCACGGCCAGGTGGTGAGGTAGCATGGCGCACGGCCAGGTGGTGAGGTGGCATGGCGCACGGCCAGGTGGTGAGGTGGCATGGCGCACGGCCAGGTGGTGAGGTAGCATGGCGCACGGCCAGGTGGTGAGGTAGCATGGCGCACGGCCAGGTGGTGAGGTAGCATGGCGCACGGCCAGGTGGTGAGGTAGCATGGCGCACGGCCAGGTGGTGAGGTAGCATGGCGCACGGCCAGGTGGTGAGGTAGCATGGCGCACGGCCAGGTGGTGAGGTAGCATGGCGCACGGCCAGGTGGTGAGGTAGCATGGCGCACGGCCAGGTGGTGAGGTAGCATGGCGCACGGCCAGGTGGTGAGGTAGCATGGCGCACGGCCAGGTGGTGAGGTAGCATGGCGCACGGCCAGGTGGTGAGGTAGCATGGCGCACGGCCAGGTGGTGAGGTAGCATGGCGCACGGCCAGGTGGTGAGGTAGCATGGCGCACGGCCAGGTGGTGAGGTAGCATGGCGCACGGCCAGGTGGTGAGGTAGCATGGCGCACGGCCAGGTGGTGAGGTAGCATGGCGCACGGCCAGGTGGTGAGGTAGCATGGCGCACGGCCAGGTGGTGAGGTAGCATGGCGCACGGCCAGGTGGTGAGGTAGCATGGCGCACGGCCAGGTGGTGAGGTAGCATGGCGCACGGCCAGGTGGTGAGGTAGCATGGCGCACGGCCAGGTGGTGAGGTAGCATGGCGCACGGCCAGGTGGTGAGGTAGCATGGCGCACGGCCAGGTGGTGAGGTAGCATGGCGCACGGCCAGGTGGTGAGGTAGCATGGCGCACGGCCAGGTGGTGAGGTAGCATGGCGCACGGCCAGGTGGTGAGGTAGGCATGGCGCACGGCCAGGTGGTGAGGTGGCATGGCGCACGGCCAGGTGGTGAGGTGGCATGGCGCACGGCCAGGTGGTGAGGTGGCATGGCGCACGGCCAGGTGGTGAGGTGGCATGGCGCACGGCCAGGTGGTGAGGTAGCATGGCGCACGGCCAGGTGGTGAGGTGGCATGGCGCACGGCCAGGTGGTGAGGTGGCATGGCGCACGGCCAGGTGGTGAGGTAGCATGGCGCACGGCCAGGTGGTGAGGTAGCATGGCGCACGGCCAGGTGGTGAGGTAGCATGGCGCACGGCCAGGTGGTGAGGTAGCATGGCGCACGGCCAGGTGGTGAGGTAGCATGGCGCACGGCCAGGTGGTGAGGTAGCATGGCGCACGGCCAGGTGGTGAGGTAGCATGGCGCACGGCCAGGTGGTGAGGTAGCATGGCGCACGGCCAGGTGGTGAGGTAGCATGGCGCACGGCCAGGTGGTGAGGTAGCATGGCGCACGGCCAGGTGGTGAGGTAGCATGGCGCACGGCCAGGTGGTGAGGTAGCATGGCGCACGGCCAGGTGGTGAGGTAGCATGGCGCACGGCCAGGTGGTGAGGTAGCATGGCGCACGGCCAGGTGGTGAGGTAGCATGGCGCACGGCCAGGTGGTGAGGTAGCATGGCGCACGGCCAGGTGGTGAGGTAGCATGGCGCACGGCCAGGTGGTGAGGTAGCATGGCGCACGGCCAGGTGGTGAGGTAGCATGGCGCACGGCCAGGTGGTGAGGTAGCATGGCGCACGGCCAGGTGGTGAGGTAGCATGGCGCACGGCCAGGTGGTGAGGTAGCATGGCGCACGGCCAGGTGGTGAGGTAGCATGGCGCACGGCCAGGTGGTGAGGTAGCATGGCGCACGGCCAGGTGGTGAGGTAGCATGGCGCACGGCCAGGTGGTGAGGTGGCATGGCGCACGGCCAGGTGGTGAGGTAGCATGGCGCACGGCCAGGTGGTGAGGTAGCATGGCGCACGGCCAGGTGGTGAGGTAGCATGGCGCACGGCCAGGTGGTGAGGTAGCATGGCGCACGGCCAGGTGGTGAGGTAGCATGGCGCACGGCCAGGTGGTGAGGTAGCATGGCGCACGGCCAGGTGGTGAGGTAGCATGGCGCACGGCCAGGTGGTGAGGTAGCATGGCGCACGGCCAGGTGGTGAGGTAGCATGGCGCACGGCCAGGTGGTGAGGTAGCATGGCGCACGGCCAGGTGGTGAGGTAGCATGGCGCACGGCCAGGTGGTGAGGTAGCATGGCGCACGGCCAGGTGGTGAGGTAGCATGGCGCACGGCCAGGTGGTGAGGTAGCATGGCGCACGGCCAGGTGGTGAGGTAGCATGGCGCACGGCCAGGTGGTGAGGTAGCATGGCGCACGGCCAGGTGGTGAGGTAGCATGGCGCACGGCCAGGTGGTGAGGTAGCATGGCGCACGGCCAGGTGGTGAGGTAGCATGGCGCACGGCCAGGTGGTGAGGTAGCATGGCGCACGGCCAGGTGGTGAGGTAGCATGGCGCACGGCCAGGTGGTGAGGTAGCATGGCGCACGGCCAGGTGGTGAGGTAGCATGGCGCACGGCCAGGTGGTGAGGTAGCATGGCGCACGGCCAGGTGGTGAGGTAGCATGGCGCACGGCCAGGTGGTGAGGTAGCATGGCGCACGGCCAGGTGGTGAGGTAGCATGGCGCACGGCCAGGTGGTGAGGTAGCATGGCGCACGGCCAGGTGGTGAGGTAGCATGGCGCACGGCCAGGTGGTGAGGTAGCATGGCGCACGGCCAGGTGGTGAGGTAGCATGGCGCACGGCCAGGTGGTGAGGTAGCATGGCGCACGGCCAGGTGGTGAGGTAGCATGGCGCACGGCCAGGTGGTGAGGTAGCATGGCGCACGGCCAGGTGGTGAGGTAGCATGGCGCACGGCCAGGTGGTGAGGTAGCATGGCGCACGGCCAGGTGGTGAGGTAGCATGGCGCACGGCCAGGTGGTGAGGTAGCATGGCGCACGGCCAGGTGGTGAGGTAGCATGGCGCACGGCCAGGTGGTGAGGTAGCATGGCGCACGGCCAGGTGGTGAGGTAGCATGGCGCACGGCCAGGTGGTGAGGTAGCATGGCGCACGGCCAGGTGGTGAGGTAGCATGGCGCACGGCCAGGTGGTGAGGTAGCATGGCGCACGGCCAGGTGGTGAGGTAGCATGGCGCACGGCCAGGTGGTGAGGTAGCATGGCGCACGGCCAGGTGGTGAGGTAGCATGGCGCACGGCCAGGTGGTGAGGTAGCATGGCGCACGGCCAGGTGGTGAGGTAGCATGGCGCACGGCCAGGTGGTGAGGTAGCATGGCGCACGGCCAGGTGGTGAGGTAGCATGGCGCACGGCCAGGTGGTGAGGTAGCATGGCGCACGGCCAGGTGGTGAGGTAGCATGGCGCACGGCCAGGTGGTGAGGTAGCATGGCGCACGGCCAGGTGGTGAGGTAGCATGGCGCACGGCCAGGTGGTGAGGTAGCATGGCGCACGGCCAGGTGGTGAGGTAGCATGGCGCACGGCCAGGTGGTGAGGTAGCATGGCGCACGGCCAGGTGGTGAGGTAGCATGGCGCACGGCCAGGTGGTGAGGTAGCATGGCGCACGGCCAGGTGGTGAGGTAGCATGGCGCACGGCCAGGTGGTGAGGTAGCATGGCGCACGGCCAGGTGGTGAGGTAGCATGGCGCACGGCCAGGTGGTGAGGTAGCATGGCGCACGGCCAGGTGGTGAGGTAGCATGGCGCACGGCCAGGTGGTGAGGTAGCATGGCGCACGGCCAGGTGGTGAGGTAGCATGGCGCACGGCCAGGTGGTGAGGTAGCATGGCGCACGGCCAGGTGGTGAGGTAGCATGGCGCACGGCCAGGTGGTGAGGTAGCATGGCGCACGGCCAGGTGGTGAGGTAGCATGGCGCACGGCCAGGTGGTGAGGTAGCATGGCGCACGGCCAGGTGGTGAGGTAGCATGGCGCACGGCCAGGTGGTGAGGTAGCATGGCGCACGGCCAGGTGGTGAGGTAGCATGGCGCACGGCCAGGTGGTGAGGTAGCATGGCGCACGGCCAGGTGGTGAGGTAGCATGGCGCACGGCCAGGTGGTGAGGTAGCATGGCGCACGGCCAGGTGGTGAGGTAGCATGGCGCACGGCCAGGTGGTGAGGTAGCATGGCGCACGGCCAGGTGGTGAGGTAGCATGGCGCACGGCCAGGTGGTGAGGTAGCATGGCGCACGGCCAGGTGGTGAGGTAGCATGGCGCACGGCCAGGTGGTGAGGTAGCATGGCGCACGGCCAGGTGGTGAGGTAGCATGGCGCACGGCCAGGTGGTGAGGTAGCATGGCGCACGGCCAGGTGGTGAGGTAGCATGGCGCACGGCCAGGTGGTGAGGTAGCATGGCGCACGGCCAGGTGGTGAGGTAGCATGGCGCACGGCCAGGTGGTGAGGTAGCATGGCGCACGGCCAGGTGGTGAGGTAGCATGGCGCACGGCCAGGTGGTGAGGTAGCATGGCGCACGGCCAGGTGGTGAGGTAGCATGGCGCACGGCCAGGTGGTGAGGTAGCATGGCGCACGGCCAGGTGGTGAGGTAGCATGGCGCACGGCCAGGTGGTGAGGTAGCATGGCGCACGGCCAGGTGGTGAGGTAGCATGGCGCACGGCCAGGTGGTGAGGTAGCATGGCGCACGGCCAGGTGGTGAGGTAGCATGGCGCACGGCCAGGTGGTGAGGTAGCATGGCGCACGGCCAGGTGGTGAGGTAGCATGGCGCACGGCCAGGTGGTGAGGTAGCATGGCGCACGGCCAGGTGGTGAGGTAGCATGGCGCACGGCCAGGTGGTGAGGTAGCATGGCGCACGGCCAGGTGGTGAGGTAGCATGGCGCACGGCCAGGTGGTGAGGTAGCATGGCGCACGGCCAGGTGGTGAGGTAGCATGGCGCACGGCCAGGTGGTGAGGTAGCATGGCGCACGGCCAGGTGGTGAGGTAGCATGGCGCACGGCCAGGTGGTGAGGTAGCATGGCGCACGGCCAGGTGGTGAGGTAGCATGGCGCACGGCCAGGTGGTGAGGTAGCATGGCGCACGGCCAGGTGGTGAGGTAGCATGGCGCACGGCCAGGTGGTGAGGTAGCATGGCGCACGGCCAGGTGGTGAGGTAGCATGGCGCACGGCCAGGTGGTGAGGTAGCATGGCGCACGGCCAGGTGGTGAGGTAGCATGGCGCACGGCCAGGTGGTGAGGTAGCATGGCGCACGGCCAGGTGGTGAGGTAGCATGGCGCACGGCCAGGTGGTGAGGTAGCATGGCGCACGGCCAGGTGGTGAGGTGGCATGGCGCACGGCCAGGTGGTGAGGTGGCATGGCGCACGGCCAGGTGGTGAGGTAGCATGGCGCACGGCCAGGTGGTGAGGTGGCATGGCGCACGGCCAGGTGGTGAGGTGGCATGGCGCACGGCCAGGTGGTGAGGTGGCATGGCGCACGGCCAGGTGGTGAGGTGGCATGGCGCACGGCCAGGTGGTGAGGTGGCATGGCGCACGGCCAGGTGGTGAGGTAGCATGGCGCACGGCCAGGTGGTGAGGTGGCATGGCGCACGGCCAGGTGGTGAGGTAGCATGGCGCACGGCCAGGTGGTGAGGTAGCATGGCGCACGGCCAGGTGGTGAGGTAGCATGGCGCACGGCCAGGTGGTGAGGTAGCATGGCGCACGGCCAGGTGGTGAGGTGGCATGGCGCACGGCCAGGTGGTGAGGTGGCATGGCGCACGGCCAGGTGGTGAGGTAGCATGGCGCACGGCCAGGTGGTGAGGTGGCATGGCGCACGGCCAGGTGGTGAGGTGGCATGGCGCACGGCCAGGTGGTGAGGTGGCATGGCGCACGGCCAGGTGGTGAGGTAGCATGGCGCACGGCCAGGTGGTGAGGTGGCATGGCGCACGGCCAGGTGGTGAGGTAGCATGGCGCACGGCCAGGTGGTGAGGTGGCATGGCGCACGGCCAGGTGGTGAGGTGGCATGGCGCACGGCCAGGTGGTGAGGTGGCATGGCGCACGGCCAGGTGGTGAGGTGGCATGGCGCACGGCCAGGTGGTGAGGTAGCATGGCGCACGGCCAGGTGGTGAGGTGGCATGGCGCACGGCCAGGTGGTGAGGTGGCATGGCGCACGGCCAGGTGGTGAGGTGGCATGGCGCACGGCCAGGTGGTGAGGTGGCATGGCGCACGGCCAGGTGGTGAGGTGGCATGGCGCACGGCCAGGTGGTGAGGTGGCATGGCGCACGGCCAGGTGGTGAGGTGGCATGGCGCACGGCCAGGTGGTGAGGTAGCATGGCGCACGGCCAGGTGGTGAGGTGGCATGGCGCACGGCCAGGTGGTGAGGTGGCATGGCGCATGGCCAGGTGGTGAGGTGGCATGGCGCACGGCCAGGTGGTGAGGTAGCATGGCGCACGGCCAGGTGGTGAGGTGGCATGGCGCACGGCCAGGTGGTGAGGTAGCATGGCGCACGGCCAGGTGGTGAGGTGGCATGGCGCACGGCCAGGTGGTGAGGTGGCATGGCGCACGGCCAGGTGGTGAGGTGGCATGGCGCACGGCCAGGTGGTGAGGTGGCATGGCGCACGGCCAGGTGGTGAGGTGGCATGGCGCACGGCCAGGTGGTGAGGTGGCATGGCGCACGGCCAGGTGGTGAGGTGGCATGGCGCACGGCCAGGTGGTGAGGTAGCATGGGGCACGGCCAGGTGGTGAGGTAGCATGGCGCACGGCCAGGTGGTGAGGTGGCATGGCGCACGGCCAGGTGGTGAGGTGGCATGGCGCACGGCCAGGTGGTGAGGTGGCATGGCGCACGGCCAGGTGGTGAGGTGGCATGGCGCACGGCCAGGTGGTGAGGTAGCATGGCGCACGGCCAGGTGGTGAGGTAGCATGGCGCACGGCCAGGTGGTGAGGTGGCATGGCGCACGGCCAGGTGGTGAGGTAGCATGGCGCACGGCCAGGTGGTGAGGTGGCATGGCGCACGGCCAGGTGGTGAGGTGGCATGGCGCACGGCCAGGTGGTGAGGTGGCATGGCGCACGGCCAGGTGGTGAGGTGGCATGGCGCACGGCCAGGTGGTGAGGTGGCATGGCGCACGGCCAGGTGGTGAGGTGGCATGGCGCACGGCTAGGTGGTGAGGTGGCATGGCGCACGGCCAGGTGGTGAGGTAGCATGGCGCACGGCCAGGTGGTGAGGTGGCATGGCGCACGGCCAGGTGGTGAGGTGGCATGGCGCACGGCCAGGTGGTGAGGTGGCATGGCGCACGGCCAGGTGGTGAGGTAGCATGGCGCACGGCCAGGTGGTGAGGTGGCATGGCGCACGGCCAGGTGGTGAGGTGGCATGGCGCACGGCCAGGTGGTGAGGTGGCATGGCGCACGGCCAGGTGGTGAGGTGGCATGGCGCACGGCCAGGTGGTGAGGTGGCATGGCGCACGGCCAGGTGGTGAGGTGGCATGGCGCACGGCCAGGTGGTGAGGTGGCATGGCGCACGGCCAGGTGGTGAGGTGGCATGGCGCACGGCCAGGTGGTGAGGTGGCATGGCGCACGGCCAGGTGGTGAGGTGGCATGGCGCACGGCCAGGTGGTGAGGTGGCATGGCGCACGGCCAGGTGGTGAGGTGGCATGGCGCACGGCCAGGTGGTGAGGTGGCATGGCGCACGGCCAGGTGGTGAGGTGGCATGGCGCACGGCCAGGTGGTGAGGTGGCATGGCGCACGGCCAGGTGGTGAGGTGGCATGGCGCACGGCCAGGTGGTGAGGTGGCATGGCGCACGGCCAGGTGGTGAGGTGGCATGGCGCACGGCCAGGTGGTGAGGTGGCATGGCGCACGGCCAGGTGGTGAGGTGGCATGGCGCACGGCCAGGTGGTGAGGTGGCATGGCGCACGGCCAGGTGGTGAGGTGGCATGGCGCACGGCCAGGTGGTGAGGTGGCATGGCGCACGGCCAGGTGGTGAGGTGGCATGGCGCACGGCCAGGTGGTGAGGTGGCATGGCGCACGGCAGGTGGTGAGGTGGCATGGCGCACGGCCAGGTGGTGAGGTGGCATGGCGCACGGCCAGGTGGTGAGGTGGCATGGCGCACGGCCAGGTGGTGAGGTGGCATGGCGCACGGCCAGGTGGTGAGGTGGCATGGCGCACGGCCAGGTGGTGAGGTGGCATGGCGCACGGCCAGGTGGTGAGGTGGCATGGCGCACGGCCAGGTGGTGAGGTGGCATGGCGCACGGCCAGGTGGTGAGGTGGCATGGCGCACGGCCAGGTGGTGAGGTGGCATGGCGCACGGCCAGGTGGTGAGGTGGCATGGCGCACGGCCAGGTGGTGAGGTGGCATGGCGCACGGCCAGGTGGTGAGGTGGCATGGCGCACGGCCAGGTGGTGAGGTGGCATGGCGCACGGCCAGGTGGTGAGGTGGCATGGCGCACGGCCAGGTGTGAGGTGGCATGGCGCACGGCCAGGTGGTGAGGTGGCATGGCGCACGGCCAGGTGGTGAGGTGGCATGGCGCACGGCCAGGTGGTGAGGTGGCATGGCGCACGGCCAGGTGGTGAGGTGGCATGGCGCACGGCCAGGTGGTGAGGTGGCATGGCGCACGGCCAGGTGGTGAGGTGGCATGGCGCACGGCCAGGTGGTGAGGTGGCATGGCGCACGGCCAGGTGGTGAGGTGGCATGGCGCACGGCCAGGTGGTGAGGTGGCATGGCGCACGGCCAGGTGGTGAGGTGGCATGGCGCACGGCCAGGTGGTGAGGTGGCATGGCGCACGGCCAGGTGGTGAGGTGGCATGGCGCACGGCCAGGTGGTGAGGTGGCATGGCGCACGGCCAGGTGGTGAGGTGGCATGGCGCACGGCCAGGTGGTGAGGTGGCATGGCGCACGGCCAGGTGGTGAGGTGGCATGGCGCACGGCCAGGTGGTGAGGTGGCATGGCGCACGGCCAGGTGGTGAGGTGGCATGGCGCACGGCCAGGTGGTGAGGTGGCATGGCGCACGGCCAGGTGGTGAGGCGGTGGCATGGCGCACGGCCAGGTGGTGAGGTGGCATGGCGCACGGCCAGGTGGTGAGGTGGCATGGCGCACGGCCAGGTGGTGAGGTGGCATGGCGCACGGCCAGGTGGTGAGGTGGCATGGCGCACGGCCAGGTGGTGAGGTGGCATGGCGCACGGCCAGGTGGTGAGGTGGCATGGCGCACGGCCAGGTGGTGAGGTGGCATGGCGCACGGCCAGGTGGTGAGGTGGCATGGCGCACGGCCAGGTGGTGAGGTGGCATGGCGCACGGCCAGGTGGTGAGGTGGCATGGCGCACGGCCAGGTGGTGAGGTGGCATGGCGCACGGCCAGGTGGTGAGGTGGCATGGCGCACGGCCAGGTGGTGAGGTGGCATGGCGCACGGCCAGGTGGTGAGGTGGCATGGCGCACGGCCAGGTGGTGAGGTGGCATGGCGCACGGCCAGGTGGTGAGGTGGCATGGCGCACGGCCAGGTGGTGAGGTGGCATGGCGCACGGCCAGGTGGTGAGGTGGCATGGCGCACGGCCAGGTGGTGAGGTGGCATGGCGCACGGCCAGGTGGTGAGGTGGCATGGCGCACGGCCAGGTGGTGAGGTGGCATGGCGCACGGCCAGGTGGTGAGGTGGCATGGCGCACGGCCAGGTGGTGAGGTGGCATGGCGCACGGCCAGGTGGTGAGGTGGCATGGCGCACGGCCAGGTGGTGAGGTGGCATGGCGCACGGCCAGGTGGTGAGGTGGCATGGCGCACGGCCAGGTGGTGAGGTGGCATGGCGCACGGCCAGGTGGTGAGGTGGCATGGCGCACGGCCAGGTGGTGAGGTGGCATGGCGCACGGCCAGGTGGTGAGGTGGCATGGCGCACGGCCAGGTGGTGAGGTGGCATGGCGCACGGCCAGGTGGTGAGGTGGCATGGCGCACGGCCAGGTGGTGAGGTGGCATGGCGCACGGCCAGGTGGTGAGGTGGCATGGCGCACGGCCAGGTGGTGAGGTGGCATGGCGCACGGCCAGGTGGTGAGGTGGCATGGCGCACGGCCAGGTGGTGAGGTGGCATGGCGCACGGCCAGGTGGTGAGGTGGCATGGCGCACGGCCAGGTGGTGAGGTGGCATGGCGCACGGCCAGGTGGTGAGGTGGCATGGCGCACGGCCAGGTGGTGAGGTGGCATGGCGCACGGCCAGGTGGTGAGGTGGCATGGCGCACGGCCAGGTGGTGAGGTGGCATGGCGCACGGCCAGGTGGTGAGGTGGCATGGCGCACGGCCAGGTGGTGAGGTGGCATGGCGCACGGCCAGGTGGTGAGGTGGCATGGCGCACGGCCAGGTGGTGAGGTGGCATGGCGCACGGCCAGGTGGTGAGGTGGCATGGCGCACGGCCAGGTGGTGAGGTGGCATGGCGCACGGCCAGGTGGTGAGGTGGCATGGCGCACGGCCAGGTGGTGAGGTGGCATGGCGCACGGCCAGGTGGTGAGGTGGCATGGCGCACGGCCAGGTGGTGAGGTGGCATGGCGCACGGCCAGGTGGTGAGGTGGCATGGCGCACGGCCAGGTGGTGAGGTGGCATGGCGCACGGCCAGGTGGTGAGGTGGCATGGCGCACGGCCAGGTGGTGAGGTGGCATGGCGCACGGCCAGGTGGTGAGGTGGCATGGCGCACGGCCAGGTGGTGAGGTGGCATGGCGCACGGCCAGGTGGTGAGGTGGCATGGCGCACGGCCAGGTGGTGAGGTGGCATGGCGCACGGCCAGGTGGTGAGGTGGCATGGCGCACGGCCAGGTGGTGAGGTGGCATGGCGCACGGCCAGGTGGTGAGGTGGCATGGCGCACGGCCAGGTGGTGAGGTGGCATGGCGCACGGCCAGGTGGTGAGGTGGCATGGCGCACGGCCAGGTGGTGAGGTGGCATGGCGCACGGCCAGGTGGTGAGGTGGCATGGCGCACGGCCAGGTGGTGAGGTGGCATGGCGCACGGCCAGGTGGTGAGGTGGCATGGCGCACGGCCAGGTGGTGAGATGGCATGGCGCACGGCCAGGTGGTGAGGTGGCATGGCGCACGGCCAGGTGGTGAGGTGGCATGGCGCACGGCCAGGTGGTGAGGTGGCATGGCGCACGGCCAGGTGGTGAGGTGGCATGGCGCACGGCCAGGTGGTGAGGTGGCATGGCGCACGGCCAGGTGGTGAGGTGGCATGGCGCACGGCCAGGTGGTGAGGTGGCATGGCGCACGGCCAGGTGGTGAGGTGGCATGGCGCACGGCCAGGTGGTGAGGTGGCATGGCGCACGGCCAGGTGGTGAGGTGGCATGGCGCACGGCCAGGTGGTGAGGTGGCATGGCGCACGGCCAGGTGGTGAGGTGGCATGGCGCACGGCCAGGTGGTGAGGTGGCATGGCGCACGGCCAGGTGGTGAGGTGGCATGGCGCACGGCCAGGTGGTGAGGTGGCATGGCGCACGGCCAGGTGGTGAGGTGGCATGGCGCACGGCCAGGTGGTGAGGTGGCATGGCGCACGGCCAGGTGGTGAGGTGGCATGGCGCACGGCCAGGTGGTGAGGTGGCATGGCGCACGGCCAGGTGGTGACGTGGCATGGCGCACGGCCAGGTGGTGAGGTGGCATGGCGCACGGCCAGGTGGTGAGGTGGCATGGCGCACGGCCAGGTGGTGAGGTGGCATGGCGCACGGCCAGGTGGTGAGGTGGCATGGCGCACGGCCAGGTGGTGAGGTGGCATGGCGCACGGCCAGGTGGTGAGGTGGCATGGCGCACGGCCAGGTGGTGAGGTGGCATGGCGGATGGCCAGGTGGTGAGGTGGCATGGCGGATGGCCAGGTGGTGAGGTGGCATGGCGGATGGCCAGGTGGTGAGGTGGCATGGCGGATGGCCAGGTGGTGAGGTGGCATGGCGGATGGCCAGGTGGTGAGGTGGCATGGCGGATGGCCAGGTGGTGACGTGGCATGGCGGATGGCCAGGTGGTGAGGTGGCATGGCGGATGGCCAGGTGGTGACGTGGCATGGCGGATGGCCAGGTGGTGAGGTGGCATGGCGGATGGCCAGGTGGTGATGTGGCATGGCGGATGGCCAGGTGGTGACGTGGCATGGCGGATGGCCAGGTGGTGAGGTGGCATGCACAAGGTGAAGAGAGGAAGAGGGAGCCGGGTCGGGTCGCCCTCGCGCAACCCACTGCTTCCTCCGCCTCACCCAAAGCTTGTACTTTCCGACACTTGCTTCTGCTGCCCATACGTTATTGCCTTTTCGCCATTCCCCTCCGATCCCAGTGACCGCTGCCCCTAGCCACCAGCACCCCAACCCTCTGGCGCCCACACTCTCTCCTCAAACCATCACCCTTGCACCCACACTCTCTCCTCACCCCAGCCCCCTAACCCACACCCTCCGCTCACTCCAGCCCCCTTGCAACAACACCCTGCCCGCACCTCGGAGCCCTCGCCCTGTGCGCCGCACGTGACCTGCCCCGCCGCCTCCTCCGCATGCTGCAGCGCCGCCTCCGCCCTCTCCAGTGCTGCCAGCTGCCAGGTCAGCGGGGGAGAGAGGAGCGATCAGGTGGAGCAGCAAGCAATGGAGCAGGGGGCAATTGAACAGCGAGCAATGGGGCAGCGAGCAATGGGGCAGCGAGCAATGGGGCAGCGAGCAATGGGGCAGCGAGCAATGGGGCAGCGAGCAATGGGGCAGCGAGCAATGGGGCAGCGAGCAATGGGGTAGCGAGCAATGGGGCAGCGAGCAATGGGGCAGCGAGAAATGGGGCAGCGAGCAATGGGGCAGCGAGCAATGGGGCAGCGAGCGATGGGGCAGCGAGCAATGGGGCAGCGAGCAATGGGGCAGCGAGCAATGGGGCAGCGAGCAATGGGGCAGCGAGCAATGGGGCAGCGAGCAATGGGGCAGCGAGCAATGGGGCAGCGAGCAAGGGGGCACGGGGGCGGTGGAGCATGGGCCACGGAAGGAGGCGCACCTCGATGGAGAGCGCGCTGAGCTGGTCGTCCAGATGGAGCTCCTCCATGCTCTCCTCTTCTGCCACGTGGACCAATGGGGAGCACGGGTGGTGGTGGGAGGTGGGCAATGGGAATGTGGGCATGGGCAGACGGCAAGTCTGCACTAGCGGTGATGCATGCACCACACATAACCATGCACCACACATAACCATGCACCACACATAACCATGCACCACACATAACCATGCACCACACATAACCATGCACCACACATAACCCTGCACACACATACCATGCACCACACATACCATGCACCACACATAACCATGCACCACACATAACCATGCACCACACATAACCATGCACCACACATAACCATGCACCACACATAACCATGCACCACACATAACCATGCACCACACATAACCATGCACCACACATAACCATGCACCACACATAACCATGCACCACACATAACCATGCACCACACATAACCATGCACCACACATAACCATGCACCACACATAACCATGCACCACACATAACCATGCACCACACATAACCATGCACCACACATAACCATGCACCACACATAACCATGCACCACACATAACCATGCACCACACATAACCATGCACCACACATAACCATGCACCACACATAACCATGCACCACACATAACCATGCACCACACATAACCATGCACCACACATAACCATGCACCACACATAACCATGCACCACACATAACCATGCACCACACATAACCATGCACCACACATAACCATGCACCACACATAACCATGCACCACACATAACCATGCACCACACATAACCATGCACCACACATAACCATGCACCACACATAACCATGCACCACACATAACCATGCACCACACATAACCATGCACCACACATAACCATGCACCACACATAACCATGCACCACACATAACCATGCACCACACATAACCATGCACCACACATAACCATGCACCACACATAACCATGCACCACACATAACCATGCACCACACATAACCATGCACCACACATAACCATGCACCACACATAACCATGCACCACACATAACCATGCACCACACATAACCATGCACCACACATAACCATGCACCACACATAACCATGCACCACACATAACCATGCACCACACATAACCATGCACCACACATAACCATGCACCACACATAACCATGCACCACACATAACCATGCACCACACATAACCATGCACCACACATAACCATGCACCACACATAACCATGCACCACACATAACCATGCACCACACATAACCATGCACCACACATAACCATGCACCACACATAACCATGCACCACACATAACCATGCACCACACATAACCATGCACCACACATAACCATGCACCACACATAACCATGCACCACACATAACCATGCACCACACATAACCATGCACCACACATAACCATGCACCACACATAACCATGCACCACACATAACCATGCACCACACATAACCATGCACCACACATAACCATGCACCACACATAACCATGCACCACACATAACCATGCACCACACATAACCATGCACCACACATAACCATGCACCACACATAACCATGCACCACACATAACCATGCACCACACATAACCATGCACCACACATAACCATGCAGCACACATAACCATGCACCACACATAACCATGCACCACACATAACCATGCACCACACATAACCATGCACCACACATAACCATGCACCACACATGACCATGCACCACACATGACCATGCACCACACATAACCATGCACCACACATAACCATGCACCACACATAACCATGCACCACACATAACCATGCAGCACACACCCCCAGCGGCTCACCTTGCCCCAGCGGCTCACCTTGCCCCAGCAGCTCGCACGCGTGTCGCAGGGCGTGGCACCTCTCGTCTGCAATCGCCTGTGCGTCGCTGTTGGCCGCCTTGAGCTGCTGCCGTGCCTCCTCTGGTGGTCGCAGGGGGATGAGCGCAGGGGGGTGAGCGCAATAGAGGCGACGGATTTAGGAAGATGGGATCGGGAGACGAAGAGGGGAGAGAGCTGGGGAGTTGTGGGGGAAAGGCAAGTGGGGGGGGAGGAGGGGATCGAAGGGAAAGGAGAGGGTGGGAGTCGAGGGGGAATGTCGAGGGGGGGCGACGAGGAGCGGAGACGAGGGCGGAAAGCGAGCAGGAGAAGCATGCGGGGTGGGCGGACATGCGGGGTGGGCGGACATGCGGGGTGGGCGGACATGCGGGGTGGGCGGACATGCGAGGGGCTCGTCAGTCACCGGGCTACGATGCCTCGTGCCCTCGTGCCCTCGTGCCCTCGTGCCCTCGTGCCCTCGTGCCCTCGTGCCTCATGCCTCGTGTTCGCTCACTCAGTGTTTCGCTGTGCGCCTCATTCTCGCTCCAGCGGCAGTGTGTCACTGAAAGCGCTGCAGCTGCGACGATGCCTCGCAGCTATTCGAGCGAGCCCACGTCGCACGGGCAGCAGGGCAGCGAGAGCACTCTCGCGCCTGTCCGCTCACCAGCGTCGTCGTGGCCGCCCGGCAGGTCCCACGAGTCCCGCAGCAGCAGCGGCCCCGCGTCTCTCAGATAGCGCAGCAGCGCCGCACTCACGCCGCTCTCCACAAAACTCGTCTGCAGCCGCTTCACTGCCGCCTATCGAAGCATTCCATACGGTGTACACAATCGATACATCCAGCGTACACAATGGAAGCATTCAGGGTACACAATCGAAGCATTCAGGGTACACAATCGATACATCCAGCGTACACAATGGAAGCATTCAGGGTACACAATCGAAGCATTCAGGGTACACAATCGAAGCATTCAGGGTACACAATCGAAGCATTCAGGGTACACAATCGAAGCATTCAGGGTACACAATCGAAGCATTCAGGGTACACAATCGAAGCATTCAGGGTACACAATCGAAGCATTCAGGGTACACGACTCAGGCGCGCATGAGAGGTGACGATGGCGGACGCGCATCGCGATGAGCAGAGAAAGGAAGCGACCAACTAGCAAGGAACAGGTGGATTCTCCATGCCTGTTCCCGTCTCTCCCACCTGACCATTGACCTGGCGCGACTCTCTCTCCCACCTGACCGTTGACCTCGCGCGACTCGACGGCGCCATCCGCGTTCGCTGGCGCGGCCTTGAGCCGCTCCTCGCGCTCTCTGCGATGGTTGCACACGGTGAAGGGGGCGACGGGAGCGTTGCTCAGTCGGGAATTTGAATCGATGTGGCGCAGCAGCGACAGCGCAAGTGAACGGGGAAGCGATCAACAGAACGGCGGAGCAGCGGAGCGGCAGAGTGGCGGTGGCTGACTGCGCGATGGCGACTAAGGGGTCCGAGGGAGAGCACAGTAGCGGAGAACGAAAACGGGCGAAACGACAGATCCTGAATTCAAATTCAATAAGGGCTGGAAATGAACGACAAGCCACGGAGAAATGTGCGAAAAGTTCCTACGTAGTCAGCTGAATAAGTTCGTTCGAAATGTCTTGCAACGCGCGCTTCTGAACATCGCCCATCCTGCGAATATCGGTCGTGCGCGGCTGGTATGAAACTAGTTTATTTGCAAACGAAAGAAAAACCCTGCACTATCGGTACTTGTTCGGTAAGATACGAAGTGTGTGGGAGTGAATGGGATAGTGACGGGACCTAGGGAGAGAATTTCCTGTTGAACCTTGGGGGAGTGAAGGCGTTCCTGCTTTCCCAAGGAGGGAGAAACGGAGCAGTCGGAGGAGCAGCACCACACTCGCTCGCTTGCGCGCGTCCCTCGATCTCATCACCTCTGTTCCCAACTTTGCTCGCGCCTTGAGGTCTTCGGGGGTTTGAAATGTGTCAGTCTGGCGGGAAGTATTGCTAGAGTGTGACCCGCCAAGCATCACCAAGCGAGAAACATGAGCTCGAATGTTCCCAGATATACCACCAGGGCTGTACTGAGATTCCCATTCCTTATGTTACGAGCGAGCGAGCGAGCGAGGATTGCACTAAGAGTCAAACGAGTACGATGTGAGCCAAGGCATGAGCGAAAAATTATAGCGAGAACAATGAACAGGAACGCGGGCTTGAGAGCTAGCTAGTGCGATGCTGGCAGCGAGGCTCGGGCTAGTCTCAGATCGTAGGCCAACTCGACCAAGTCCAGCAGTGAAAGGTTTTGTTACGAATAGTGATTATTGAAGTATCACTGTGCACTCCTTACCGCAGCAACCGAAGCACGCACTACCGAGAATGAAGGCGAAAGGACGGGAGTGACGCGAAGGGTCGTACGGTTACGAAAGGATCTGGACCGTCGGGCAGACAGCATCAGGCAGCAGCAGTGGCGAGGATTCTGGCCGGAAAGTTTCGTAACTGTCTGGAGTCGCACGGTTGGATTTCGCTGTAATAAGGGAATGTACCCCTTAGAGTACATGGCTAGCTAGGTCGATTGGTATTCCCTTGTACTCTTGTTTATAGTGCAGTATTTGCATGTTTTTATAATCTCAAGCATTTTATACTCACTCTGCTATTGAGGTCACGGGCCCACCACCACTACTCAGTCGTGTGCGAACCTTCCTGAGGTGATCCTAGGCACGATCAACTTTTGATCGCAACATGGTATGAGAGCGACTCAGGAATCCTTCGCACCGCCACCACCGAAATCTTCGGCGATCGGAAAGTGGCGTCCGGCACACGCTCACGCGTGAGAATGGCCGGAGGATCTGGTGGTCAGACGAATCTGACGGCTGAAGCGCAGACCAACCCGGCTGCGACAAGCGAGGAAACGACGACAATTGGAACCGCCGCCCTCGCACAGATGCTTCAGCGACTCACCAGCCTGGAGCAACAACTCCAGACATTGCGGAACGGCGACGCGGGAACTTCTTCCCAACCCTCTCAACCGGCCTCGAACGGCCACAATGCCGCCCCGCATACCTTCTCCCTCGACACCAATGGCTCAACCCCCAAAACTCCCCATCCCAGTGAAGAGGCAATTCTCTCTGCGCAATCAAGGTTTTTGAGTATATAAAAAATAGCGACAAGTGTGTGCTTCGACAGCAGAGACTTCTATACGTGGAGCTTCGAGCTGGAGTTGCTGCTACAAAACGCGCAGATCTTCCACTATTTCGACGGGAGCTACCCGGGACCCGCTGAAGACACCGACGACGCCAAGGCAAGGTACTACAACGAGTCCCTGATGGCGTACGGAGTTCTTCTGCGAAATATGTCGCCGGCGGAGCAATTGAGCATTCGCTCATACAAGACAACACCTGCTCCAGCCCTCGACGCTTGGCGCCACCTGAACGGCGTTTACCAACCGAAGGACTCGGTTTCGTCGAGCCGCCTGCTCCAGCAGCTACTGGAGACAAGAATGGCACCAGGGGAGAAGGCCAACAACTACATCAATCGCTGTCGGAGCTAACGCGATCAAATCGCGAAGTTGGGAAGCACGATCTCTGAGGAGATCTTCGTAAACATTGTGCTTCAAGGGCTCGGCCCTGCAAGGCGCTTCTCTGACAGCAGGGGGTCATCTCGGAGGCCGCCCTTTGCGCCGCCCTCCTCGTCGAACAACGGGATATGGACCAGCAGCGACCAGCGCCACGACGAGACAGGGAACGCCTCGCCTTCTACGCCGACAACACGGAGGAGCGACGGCCGCGACGCCTTTACTGCAAGATCTGCAGAAACTTCGGGCACCTGGCAGATCGGTGCAAACATCGATCTCGCCCTCGTCAGACCAATCCGAGCAACTGGTGCGGACGACAAGACGCAAGGAATGACACGCGTCCTGCCCAGGGGCATCAACCCCCACCGCGCAACCTCAATCCAACGATTCAGCATCAGCAGCAGCAGCCACCAACTGCGCCCGTTCGCAACGTCATGGACAACATGACAATGACGAGTGGATCTCGTCGTCCCCGTGCGCGCTCACCATCACCGGAGGAAGCACGTCACCCAATCGGAGCGTTTTCGAACAACAATCCGTTTAGCACACGCCACGATTTCACTGACGACGACGACCAGGACTGGAACCTGCCAGTCCCGCTGCTCGAGAGCCCCCCACACGTACCCGATACAAGGGCGGCACCGATCGATTGGATCGCGCGCGAACAATTTCTAAAGGTTGACACACCACATATCGTTACTTCGCGACTGGCGCTGCTCGCACGTAACGACAACAAGCGCTACAACACGTGGTACCTGGATAGCTACTGTGGGCAGCACATGGTGGGCTCTGAGCGTTACATATCCAACGCCGTCGCCACCCCCGCCGTCACCCACGTCACTGTGGCGAACAACACGCGCCTGCGCGCAAACGCGCAAGGCATCGTTGTGCTCAAGGCCCGCGGGAGCAGGACGCACATCACGTTGAACGACGTGCTGATCGTGCAGAATCTGCGTTTCAATCTCCTCTCGGCGGCGCAGCTCATGGATTGCGGGGTCGACCTCAGCACCAACCCCGAGACACGTGACATCCTGCTTCACTTCACGATGCCGGACAAATCGCGCAAGCAGATCGGGCGAGCGCACTCCGAAAACGGAGTATACATCCTCGACTTCAGCATCCCCGACTGCAGCGGTGATTCGCAAGAGCTCATCGACCTCATCCCCCTGCGTTTCGAACACATGCACCACCGTGACTGGAAGCACCCTGACGGAAGACCGTGGGTGCCTCATCACGCTCACCCGCGCGAAACGGCGCTGCATGACCCCGACCCCGACGGCATCTACAGAGATTGCCATACGCCCACAGCCTCCACGAGCGCGATCGCCGGCCGTGGTCTTGCCGCCATCGCCGAAGCAGATAGGGAAGCACCGCCTGAAGAGGGAATGTCAAACCTGGAACTCGCCATCACAACACACGGCATCTTCGGAACACAAGAGCACCCCCTCCCAGGACCTGCATCACAACATCTTCAAGGAATGCTGCGCGGCGTTGGTGTCGGAACCTTCGATGCGGAAGGAAATCCGCGACCCTACACGCAAGAAAAAATCCTGGAGATCTACGCTCACCAGCGCGACTCTACGAAGAAGCTCACCGTAGCGCAAGAGGAGGAACTGGCGCGCCGCGAAGCGGAAGAACTTCGCCAACGGAGCCTTGCGGAGTCGCGCGGAACATTTGCCTGGAGCGTTTGGGGCGAAGAAGAGAGCGCCTCCAATGAAGGGGGGTGGGGAAGCGCTGGCGGATAGGGCACGAGCGACACTGGCGGCGATACCGGCGGATGGGGAGCCGCAACTGGCGGCAACACCGGCAGCTGGGGAGCAGTCACTGGCGGATGGGGCGCCGCATCTGGCGGCGAGACGAGCGGCTGGGGAGCTTTTCGCGAGGACCAAAGGGGGGAAGAAGAAGAAATTGCGGACATCGAGGTCGAACCTCCTGTTGTTCCTCTTGGTCGTCCTCCGCGCCGCCCTACACCCGCACTGCCCCCACCTGACATCCCGCCAGGGAGTGACCCTTGGGATACCATCGACTGGGGAACGAGCCATCAACTCCGCGACGCACCATCTACGGGCCTGCCCCCGAGCCGCGCGAGCCAACCTTCTTCCCGGGAAACATCCCCGGAACCAACATTCCCCTCTCCACCATTCTTGACAGGGAATTTCTTGCGCTGATGTTAACAACAGCGAACGGAGAAGAGGAAGCTGAAGAAGTAGCGGCGACACCTGCTCAAGCACCCAACGAGGATCCCGCAGAGGCACTCGCGCGCTACATGCGCACCTCTGGATTCCGCGCCGACGATGCCATCTGGCACCAGCGCCTAGGTCACCCCTCGCGCGTAACTCTGAAAAACTGCATCGAGTCCGGCGTGTTTGCGCCTGGCGCACTCCTACGCCCTGATGGCACCGAAGTAAGGGGCGCGACACATCCGCGCAACTGCACCGTCTGCCTCGAAGCCGCACTGAGCCACCAGCCGTTCCCCCTGCTAGAGCCCGGAACCAACCGCTACACCAAACTGGAGAAGGTGTACAGCGACTTCCTCAACGTGGGACACTGCGGCATCAACGACGAACTCTACACGCTCACCTTCGTCGACGCCGGAACGCGCTACGTGTGGGTCGTAAATGTGGAAGCGCGCAGCAGAGCATACGAAGTATTCCGCCTGTGGCTGGCCCACGCGTAGCGGCAATCTGGGGAGAAGTTGAAGATCTGGCAGTCTGACGGCGCGGCGGAGTTCAGGAGCAAGGAGCTGCAGGATTACCTCGCGCAGAAGGGAATCGAGCATCACATTTCCCTCCCCTACGCGCACCAGCAGCAGGGCGTAGCCGAGCGCACGAATCGCACTCTCATGACGAAGGTGCGGGCGCTGATGAAGCAGTCGAAGCTTCCGCCGACCTATTGGACCTACGCAGTGCACCACGCCGTGCGGGTGCACAACCTGCTGTCAACCACCGCCATCTCCGGCAACTCCTCATTGCATGTGAAGTGGACGGGGAACAAGGGCGACACATCCATGCTCCGCGTGTGGGGATGCATGGTGCAGTACCGCCCGCCGACATCGACTATCGGGAAGTTTGCAAGCCGCGCGCGCTAGGGGATCCACCTCGGCATCAGCCACGAGCACAAGGCATGGCTCATCCTGGACCTCCTGAGCCAGAAAATCAAGAACGCGCGCGACGTCATCTTCTACGAGCGGCTCTTCCTTCGGCAATTCCGCGAAGACGAGCAGGCGAACGCGAACCGCGTCTACGCCAACGACGGCCACAGCCACGCCTCACCTGAGGACGAAGCCGCAGCAGCAATTCTGGAGCAGGACCCCAGAGGCGAATTCACGAGAGGCGATCGCGACGACGACGACAATGACGACGACGACGATTCTCTTGGAGGAGGAGCAGGCGCAGCAGGCGGAAGCGGAAGCGGAGGCGGAAGCGGAAGCAGAGGCGGAAGCGGAGGAGGCGCAGCACCACCAGCACCGCCTGAACCTGAGAGCGATGACGACGACGTACAGGAGGTCACTCCACAACACCGCCACGACAGCACCGTCACCGGACTCCAGCTCCTTGGGCTCCACACTGCCACCTCAACGGCGCCACGTGTCATCGAGCCGAAGAATCCGCGCCAAGCACTCACGGGACCACACATCAAGGAGTGGCGCGAAGCGATGGATGCAGAAATCAAGGCGCTTGAGTCCCGTGACACTTGGGTGCATGTCGATCGAGCGACGATCAAGGGAAGGAGGATCCTCTCCGGGAAATGGGTCTTCCGCGTGAAAACCGCAGCTGACGGCACGATCGAGCGATTTAAGGCGCGCTGGGTAGTGCGTGGCTACGATCAGAGGCACGACATTGACTTCGACCAGACATTTGCACCGGTCAGCCGTCACACCTCTGTCAGGATCCTCCTCGCCATCGCTGCAGCACGAAACCTCCCGCTCCGACAAATCGACGTGAAGAACGCGTTCCTATACGCGTTAGTAGATGCAGTGATCTACGTGGAGCAGCCGCACGCATACGACGAAGGGGATTCGCGTGTCTGCCAGCTGCGAAAATCCCTTTACGGGATCAAGCAGGCGCCAAGGCTCTGGCAGCAGTACCTGCACAACATACTGCTCGAAATTGGGTTCAAGCAACATATTGCTTGAGCAATTCGAGAAAAACCTCGCAGGGCGCGTCGACAACACCTGCAACCATGACGTGAAGCAATTCCTGGGGCTCAACATCTCCTACTCGCCGGAAGCCATTCATCTCTCAGCAGCCAAGTACGCAGAGGAGCTTAGCAAGCGCTTCAACATTGCGCCTGCACCACTCTCCACCCCTTACCGCACTCCAGGACCCAACCACAAGCCCGACAACAAAGCCCTGTCCCCTGCTGGGCTTCACACCTACCAGCAGCAGTTGGGATGCCTGCTCTTTGCATCTGTCACCTGCAGGCCCGACCTCTCCTACATCGCGAGCCAGTTGGCTCAGTACTCTCGCAAACCAACGGCTGAGAATCTGCTAGATCTCCAGCGGGCACTTCAGTTCTTCATCTCCACGCCCAATGTTGGGCTCTGTTACTCCACCATCCCAACCTCGTCCTTCAACCTCATCGGCTACGTGGACGCTGATCACGCCGCTGACCCCGACAATCGACAGTCCATGACAGGCTTCCTTTTCTGCCTCGAGCCCAGCGGCCCCATCTCCTGGAATTCACAGAAGCAGGAGCTGGTTGCCCTATCATCAGCGGAGGCTGAATTCATCGCAGCAACAGCAGCCGTTCGCGAAGGCCTCTACCTTCAGGAGCTGCTGCAGGAGGCGAAAATTCCAGCCTCGGCGAACTTTCGCCTGCACTGCGACAATCAGAGCGCGATCAGGATCGCGAACAAGCCAGGATTCGTCAACCGCACCAAACACATCGCGCTGCGGTACTTCTTCCTCAAGGACGAAGTTGACAAAGGCAAGGTTGACCTAACCTACTGCCCGACGGGTGACATGGCAGCTGACTTCCTCACGAAGAAGCTGTCACGTCAGCAGTACCAACACTGCTCCGAACTCAGCGGAGTAGTCAAGCGGGTCAAGACTCGCTACGGCCAGGAGTGAAGGGGGGTGTTACGAATAGTGATTATTGAAGTATCACTGTGCACTCCTTACCGCAGCAACAGAAGCACGCACTACCGAGAATGAAGGCAAGGACGGAGTGACGCGAAGGGTCGTACGGTTACGAAAGGATCTGGACCGTCGGGCAGACAGCCTCAGGCAACAACAGTGGCGAGGATTCTTCCCGGACAGTTTCGTAACTGTCTGGAGTCGCACGGTTGGATTTCGCTGTAATAAGGGAATGTACCCCTTAGAGTACATGGCTAGCTAGGTCGATTGGTATTCCCTTGTACTCTTATTTATAGTGCTGTATTTGCATGTTTTTATAATCTCAAGCATTTTATATTCACTCTGCTATTGAGGTCACGGGCCCACCACCACTACTCAGTCGTGTGCGAACCTTCCCGAGGCGATCCTATGCACGATCAACTTTTGATCGCAACAGGTTTGGCAAAAGTGACGCCCGAAAAGGCGAACACCATTAGGTTGTAACAGGCGAAGGAACGGTCGGGTATTGAACAGCCGAATGATTGCATTTGGGTTGGGAAGCAGTACAAATAGAAACCCTAGCAATATGCTGTACTCCCTACAATGCTACTCACTGTAGCCTAACGAAATATTATAACATTTGACACACCCCCATAGGCTAAGTGAGGGGCGTCAAAACAAGCAAGGGAAACAACGGTCACAAGACCAGTCAAGAACAAGCAACAAATCAAGGCTCAGGGTGGCGCTCAGAGTCACCACACAGTCCGAGCACAAACAAGAGGCCACAAGGCGAGTTCAAGAGTTCACAAGTATATATAAAAGCAAAACAAGCAGAGGAAACAACAAGGCTACAGCAACCGACACCAGCGTCAACAAGGCTTAACTGCAGGCAGAACCTGTGGTGGTCACTAGGCGCTAGGGCCTTTGTGAAAATGTCTGCTGTGTTGGCCGCTGAGGCCACAAATTCCTAGCGAGCCAAGCCGCGTCGCTGCAACTCTTGCAGGAGAAAGTGCCTCACGTCGATTTGCTTCACTTTGCCCTCCAGTCGAGGCTCTCGACAAAGGAGGATCATGGCCTTGTTGTCAGCGAACAAGGTCGGTGCAGAGCGAGGCCGCTCAGCAAGGTCAGTAAGCAAGAAAGTCAACCAACAAAGCTCCTGCGCAGCCATGGCACCATCGTAGATCTCTGCCTCTGCGCTGGACTGTGCCACAAACGACGATTGAGTAGACGTCCACGATACAGCTCTAGCACCCAAACTGAAGCAATACCCCTGAGTAGACCGCTGGGTCTCCATGTCGTCGGCGTACGAAGAGTCGCAGTGACCAGTCATTACAACTGGCTGTGTCCCTCCAAGCACAACCCCCACGCTTGATCTAGTCGCCAGGTACTTCGCCACCCTCACAGCAACCGTCCAGTGCACAAGTTGGTGTCTTCCAGTCGCAATAAAGCGAGAGAGAACACTGAGGGGAAAGGCGAGGTCCGGGCGAGTACAATTCATCAGGTACATGAGGCAGCCCACAAGCTCTGCGTAGGGACCAGTAGACCCAAAGGGCTCGTCGGGAAAAGGGCCGGTGGGTCTGTGGTCGAGAGCAAGAGGAGTGGGCTGTGTGGTGGAGAACTGAAGCCCGAACCGCTGAAGGACCTGCTGCACCGTGTGTGACTGTGAGAGTGTAATGGTGCGAGCGCCTCTGTCCCTGGTGATCTGCAAGCCAAGGTAGACATCACCCAGGTTAGTGCACGTGTGTCGCTTCTACAGTTCGGACCTCACCTCAGCCAGAGCAACCCTGTCTACTGTAGCAAAGACCAAGTCGTCGATGTAGACAAGGACAAAGAAAGGAATGGAGCCTCTGCGAACAAACAGCGACGGGTCGGCGGACGAAGGGCGGAAACCGAGGCCAGCCAGAGTGGTGCGTAGTGTGTCGTGCCACTCACGGGGCGCCTGACGGAGACCGACTGGTTGTCTCAGGCTCCATTGGGTCCCAGGAGGGAAAGTGCCAATGAAGCCAGGAGGATGCTGCAGCCAGATCATTTTGTGTAGGCGGCCTTGGAGAAAGGCAGTGGAGAAGTCAAGGGAGTGCAGCTCGTAGTCTCGCTGTGCTGTTGCGTGAAGTAACACCTGAAGAGTAGTCATCTTCGGGGTCAGGGCGAAGGTTTGAAAGAAGTCAACTCCTTCACGCTGACTGAACCCCCTAGCCACGTAGCGCGCCTTGAAGACAGGCGGTGATCTAGTCGGCCGCTTCACCTTGAAGATCTACATGCTGTCGACTACGTTCACCGTGGGAGGGGGAACTGCGTCGACGTAGGTGCATGCGGATCTCTAAGACGCTATCTCTGAGTCCATGGCCAATTTCCACTGAGAGGCCCACTGCCCTGACACTGCCTCACTGTATGTGCGAGGAGTCGGTATGTCAAGGGCGTCGGGGTCTCCCTAAGGGGAAAGCAGCATGTCACAGAGAGAGGGAGAAGCGGCTGCCAAGAAATCCAGCTCAAACTTCCTGTCCTCTAGGACGTCACAGCCAAGGGCAAACTCACCCCCAGCGGAGAGAGGACGGACAGGCGGAGCAGCCACGGCACGCGTGGCGAAGTCAAGGCAGCGGGTGGCAGCAAAGTCAGCGACATCGGCAGTAAGAGCCGAGACAGACGACGGAGAGGTACGAGGGTCGGTGACAAGAGAGGCGAGAACACGCGGGACAACACGACGAGCGTCAACGGTAGTAGTCAGAGATAGGAGTAGAGGAGACATGAAGAGACGACTCAGGAGGAGACGGGAAAACAGACGCAGGCGGAGAACGACGACGACTAGAACAGATGAGGGCAGTGCGGAGGTCGTCAAAGGGAGACGAGGGACGCGCACGCGGGGGACAAGGACGGACGCAGGAGTGCAGGACAATTGGAGGAGGAGACGAAGACCGAGGAGGAGAGTAAACAGCAGGTGACGCATCCGGACGAAGAAACATAGGACCGAAGGCAGGGGGAGACTGTGAGCGGACAGGAGTAGAAGAGGGAAGACCAAGGGCCCGGAGGCCACTCACGGGGGGGAACAATTGCTACAAAAGGGGCGGCTGCGGCGGCTGCTGCTGCTGCTGCTGCTGCCGCGGCTGCTGCTGCGGCTGCCGCTGCTGCTGCTCCTACTGCACCTGCTGCTGCTCTTGCTGGTCTAGCTGCTGCTGCTCCTGCCTCTCCTGCTCCTCGCGCGCACGCCAACAAGCAGCCTGGTAACGTGTGTCGTGACGGTGGGGAGGCAAAAAGGCGTCGAAGTAGGAGTGCCTCCAGCTCCAACCCCCCTCAGAGCTCGCACCTTTAGTGCCAGCACCCCCAGAACCACAACCTCCAAGGTCAGGAACTCCAACACCAGCACCTCCTGAACTAGCACCTCCAGTGCCAGCACCTCCAGCGCCAGTACCTCCAGCTCCAGCACCTCCAGCTCCAGCACCTCCAGCTCCAGCACCTCCAGCTCCAGCACCTCCAGCTCCAGTCAGCTCCAGCACCCCCCGAACGAGCACCCCCAGACCGAGCACCTCCAGTGCTAGCACCTCCAGCTCCAAAACCCCCAAAGTCCATAGTAACCTGTTGCGGAAGTGCCGAAGGCTGCTGAGGGGACTGTGAGGAGGACTGCGCAGAGGGAGGCGCCACCAGACGCGCTACCAAGGGTAGAGGGGTAGCATGAGACACACCTGGCGCAGCAGGACCAGGGGAGGGGGGGGGGTACCGGAGGAGTGGGAACAGGAGGAGGAGAGGGGGTGAGGAAAAGGGGAGGAAGGGGAACCGAGAGACCTCGACAGGGGTAGAGAACGTAGTAGAACACTGACTCGTCAAACCGGGCAACACGGGAGCCGAGGAAACGGTGGAGGGGCGGGTGGTAAAATGCAAAGTCAGGAGAGTCTACCGGGAAACCAAGGAAGACACAGGGGATGGCACGAGCCGAGAGCTTGTCCGCAGAGGTGTCGCGAACAAGCAAAAGGCAGCCCAAGACACGAATCTCCGACGCAACACCAGGAGACCCGGTCCAAAGACTGGTCGGTGAATCCCCTGGTCGTGAGACACGAGGCCAGAGGTTCAGCGGACCCGCGTAGGGCCATAGAAAATGGGGCGCACGGGCATGGATCATGGAGGTGCGGGCGATCTCCATGACCAAGCCAATGCGGCGCTCAGCAACCCCATTCTGCTGTGGGGACTCCGGAAGCGTCCAGGACTGTGTGATGCCCTGTTCGCCCTCAAGCACGTCGGAGCGAAACTCACCCGCACGGTCAGAGTGGAGATAAAGGACACGACTACTACGAGTGGCCTCAGTGGCGAGGAGCCATCGGATCAGCGTAGAAGTCACCTCAGACTTCTTCGCTAGAGGAAACACCGTGCTGTACCTGGAGTAGTCGTCAACGACCACCAGAAAGTAGCGCTCCCGCTCGGGCCCAAGCCGAGGGGCTGGGCCCCAGACGTCCAAGTTGAGGGTCTGGAAGGGAGACGTGGCTAGATGAAGGGAGGAGGAGTGAGGAGTGGTGCGTAGCCGACCCTCGACGCAAGGAATGCACGACGACGCAGGCGAGCGGGGGAGCGACGCAAAGACGCGTGGGAGACCCGAGACAAGACGCTGACTAGCCATGCTGCGGAGGCGGGGGAGGGATGGGTGGCCAAGACGGTGGTGCCACAGGACTCTCGGGTGGGTGAGAGACCGACAGGAGCACGGCGCAGCAACCTGACCTGAGGAAACTACCTAACCGGACGCAGCAACCTGACCAGACAAACGTGGCAAGAACTACCCTGGTGGAAGCGTCCGTATAGATCGCAGTCCTCTCGTGCGCAGGAAAAGTGACTATGATCCCACGGTCCTGAAGGTATCCAACACCCACCAAGTTCCGAGAGAACGAGGGGATGTAGAGACCAGTGAGGGAACTAGAGGGGACGGCTGGGCACGGGAGGGTGGTAGAACTGCGAGCGACAGCTGGTCCTGAAGTAGGATCAGCAAGAGCAACTCGGACCGGAGTAGCATGAGGTGTGACAGTGGCGTGGTCGCGGAAGAAGCATTGAGACGCGCCAGAGTCCAGCGTGAAGGAGAGTGCCGCTACAACAGTCGTCACAGATGGACTAGCAACTACACAAGCACCTACACTAGAAGCACGAGCACCTACACTAGCAACAGGCAAAGGTCCTAAGCTGGGTACACGCAAGTCAAGAGATCCATACGTGATAGAATAAACATCATCCATAGACATATCAAACACACGGTAACCACTACGAGACAGACCAGGTCAGATCGGGGGAGTCGAGTCAGGCCCAAAACGCTCACGGTAAAGATCGTCGAGGCGGTTGTAGCAGCGCAGTGCAGAGTGGTCAGGATGCCAGCAAGTAGTGCCAGCACGAGGGCCAATCAGGATCCGGTACTGGCAGGGTCCAACGTCGCGGCCACCACGACTACTTCTCCAGACGTCAAGGCACACGCTCCCCGGACCACGAGGCCCCCACTGCTACGGAGGGTGCCACTGCTGCGAAGAGCACCACGTCTGCTGAGGTCCCCACTGCTGAAATTGCTGCTGTCCCTGCCGCTGTAAGACCCCAGTGGACGCCATGGTAAAACGCTAGCTGGGCAACAGGCGCGAGGGACAGCTGGAGCAGGAGTGGCTGGAGCTAGGAACTGCTGGAGGGAGGAACGGTTGGAGCTAAGAACGGCCGGAGCACGGTGTGACGAGGAACGACATGCTAGGGCAAAAAGCGGCTGGAGCTAGGAATGGCTGGAGCTAGGAGCTGCTGGAGCAAGAGTGGCTGGAGCGAGGACCGACTGGAGGTAGGAACAGCTAGGACCGCTAGGCCAGGAACGGCCGGCATGAGGAGCGGCTGGAGCGAGGAGTGACAAGGGACGCCAAGCTAGAGCTAGAGACGGCTGGAGCTAGAACGACTGGAGCTAGAACGACTGGAGCTAGAACGGTTGGAGCACGAGTGGCTGGAGTAAGAGGCGGCTGGAGCTAGGCACGGCTGGAGCTAGGCACGGCTAGAGCTAGGCACGGCTGGAGCTAGGAGTGGCTGGAGTGAGGAGGGAACGGGGCTAGGAACGCCAGTAGCGTCGGTGTACTAACCCTAATCCGTGCTAGTAGAAGAAACTGCGGCTGCCAACCGGCGCTAGAGATGCATATGGTAGTAGGCGTGTTGGAGACAACGGGCACGGCTGGCGTCTGCAAGGGCGGGGCATAGGTAGGTAAGGCGCGGGTGCGTGCTGTCGAAGTGGCGGCTGTGGGGTGCTGTGGTGGCTGGGAAGGGCTGTAGGCGGCTGGGAAGGGCTGTGGGCGGCCGGGAAGGGCTGTAGGCGGCTGTGAAGGGCTGTGGGCAGTTGGGAAGGGCTGTAGGCGGCTGTGAAGGGCTGTGGGTGGCTGGGAAGGGCTGTGGGCGGCTGGGAAGGGCTGTGGGCGGTCGGGAAGTGTTGTAGGCGGCTGTGAAGGGCTGTGGTGCGGGCTGGTGCAGGTGCGCGCGGTGCAGCTAAGGGGTACTGCGCGGGATGCTCTGCTGGGTGGCGCGCGCTGCTCTCTTCGGTGGCGCGCACTGCTCTGCAGGGGCACGCGCTGGTCTGCAGGGGCGCACTGCTCTGCTGGGTGGCACGCGCTGCTCTGCTGGGGCGCGCGCTGCTCTGTAGGGTGGCACGCCCTGCTCTGCTGGGGCGCGCGCTGCTCTGCTGGGGCGCGCGCGGCTCTGCAAGGTGGTGCGCGCTGCTCTGCTGGGGTGCGCGCTGCTCTGCAGGGTGGCGCGCACTGCTCTACAGGGCGCGCGCTGGTCTGCAGGGGCGCGCTGCTCTGCTGGGTGGCGCGCGCTGCTCTGCTGGGGCGCGCGCTGCTCTGCAGGGTGGCGCGCGCTGCTCTACAGGGTGGCGCGCGCTGCTCTGCTGGGGCGCGCGCTGCTCTGCAGGGTGGCGTGCGCTGCTCTGCTGGGGCGCGCGCTGCTCTGCAGGGTGGCGCGCGCTGTTCTGCAGGGGCGCACGCTGCTCTGCAAGGGCGCGCGCTGCCCTGCTGGGTGTCGCGTGTTAAGAATGGCCGTACTGGGAATGATGTGACTAGCAAGGATTGGGGTACAAGTACTAACCCTAGAATGTGTTGTAACCTATATGGAGTGCCCCACTATAACCTAACAAGCACAATTGCAATTTGACACACCCCCAAAGATTAAGTGGGGGACAACAAGATGGTCACAAGACCAGTCAAGAGAGGCAAACAAAGCAAAGCTCCGGGTGGATCTCAAGATCACCACACAGTCTGAGCACAAGCAAGCGGCCACAAGGCCAGATCACATGCATATTTATGAAGGCAATAGCAGTACACTGATCACAACCTAGCCAGTGAAAACATGCAGGTATACATATATATAGCAGTGTACAACAAGGGCAAAGCTAGAGCAAGAGACAAGCAGGTGAGGCAGAGTGGGCACAAGCCCAAGAGCAGTGCAGAAACGCTGATGATCACCAGACCTGAGGGCCTTGGTGAAGAGATCAGCAGTGTTGGCCTGTGAGGCCACGTAGGCAAGACCACGCTGCTGTAAATCTTGTGCGAGAAAGTAACGAAGCGCAATGTGACAGAGCCTCTGCTCCCGACACAAGCCAATCATGGCCTTGTTGTCGACGTACAGAACTGGAGGAGAACGAGGCGGCTCGCCCAAGTCCGTCAGCAAATAGGTCAGCCAGCGTAGCTCCAGTGCAGCCATGGCCCCCGCGTAGATCTCAGCCTCACAACAGGAGCTGAGAACAGAAGACGAACGGGGGTGGACCTCCAGGAGACAGAACCAGAGCCGATAGTGGAAGTGTAACCCTGTGACGAACGCTAAGTCTCCTGGTAATCGGCCCAGGAAGCGTCTGAGTGACATGTGAGAACAACTCGGCCCCGTCCTCCAAGCACAAGCCCCATGCCTGATTTACTGGCCACATAGCGCAGCGCCCTCTTAGCAGCTGTCTAGTGCTCCTTCAGGTGGCTACTGGGAGCAACGAAGCGGGCCAGGATGCTGAGAGGGTACGCGAGGTCAGGCCGAGTACAAGTCATCAGGTAGATGAGGCAACCCACAAGCTCTGGATACGGACCACTCGGCTCTACGGACTCGTCCGAAGGTGGAGCTGAGAGCGAGTGGCCAGTGTGCAGAGGAGTGGGCTGTGGCGAGGGGAACGGAAGGTGTAAGCGCTGAAGCACCTGCTGCACCATGTGTGACTGAGTCAGAGTAATGGTGCGCGCTGCTCTGTCCCGGGTGATCTGCAAGACAAGATAGTTGCGCAGCTCACCCAGGTCAGTGCAAGTGTGTCTCTTATGCAGCTCCGCCTTCACAAGGACCAGTGCCTCGGTGTCAGCAGTAGCAAAGACCAAGTCGTTGACGTACACGAGGATGTAGAACGGCGGTAGAGAAGAGTCGGTGCGTAGAAACAACGACGGTTTAGCAGTCGAAGGAGCAAACCCAAGAGCCACTCGCGGGGCGCCTGGCGGAGACCGTAGACTGGCCGCCGGAGGCTCCACTGGGTACCCTCAGGAAACGACCCAGTCAAGCCAAATGGGCGGCGCAGCCAGATCTCCTCGTGAGATGCCCTGCAAGAAAGCTGTTATGAAGTCAAGCGAGTGAAGCTCGTAGTCACGCTGTGCTGCAACGTGCAGTAGCACCCGAAAAGTGGTCATCTTCGGGGTGGGGGAGAAGGTTTGGAAGAAGTCGACCCCCTGTCTCTGACTGAAGCCTCGTGCAACGTAACGCGCCTTGAAGGCAGGCGGAGAACCCGACGGCCGCTTCACCCTGAAAATCCACATGCCATCGACTATGTTCGCCCCAGAAGGGGGAACTGCGTCGACGTAGGTGCCTGTGGACTTCCAGGAAGCCATCTCTGCATCCATGGCTGTCTGCCACTGAGAGGAGTACTGACGCGAGATCGCCTCTGCGTAAGAGCGTGGGATTGGGATGTCCAGTGCATCCGGGTCTCCCTCAGGGCAAAGCAGCATGGAAGCGAGATGAGGTACAGCAGCCGCAAGGCACTCGAGCTCAAACTGCCTGTCCTCAAGGACGTCACTGGCAAGGGCAAGCTCACTCCCGACGGACGGAGGACGGTCAGACTCAGACTCAGTAACAAGACTCGCGAAATAGTCAAGACGACGGGTAGCAGCAAAGTCAACGAGCTCAGTAACTAAGGCAGACGCAGCAGTAGACTCAAAGGAAGGGTCAATGACAAGGGTGGCTAGGACACGAATGACAGCAGGACTATCTGAACGAGCAAGGTCAGACTCAGGGTAAGCAATGGCAGGAAGAGAAGACGCAGGAGGCGAAGGCAGGAGAACACGTTGTAGAATAGAAGAAGGACAAAGTGCCATAGTGTGAGTGCCGGGGACAGGTGGAGGGCGAGCACGAGGAGCATGACAAGTACGAACAGGCGTGACAGAACGCGACGCAGGCCCTCTACTCTCTGTCAGGGACTCTGTCACCTCAGTGTAAGGAGAAGGAGTACGCAAGGGCGAGCCAGGAAGTAACAGAGTCTGAGATGAGTCTGGCAGTGGACACAGTAGAGGAGGAGTAAGGCCAATGGAAGACGGAAGACTAGGAACCTCGCGAAGTGCCGAGTCAGGTGGTGGCAGCGACGAGTGCGGCTGAGGCAGGAAAAACGGTCGACACTGCATTGTACCCACAGTGCCAGAAACTCCACCTCCAGTACCTCCAACACCTCCAACTCCAGTACCTCCAGCACCAGCACCTCCAGCACCACCGCCTCCAGCAGCTCCATTACCTCCAGCACCAGCACCTCCAGCACCTCCAGCACCAGCACCTCTAGTACCTCCAGCTCCAGTACCTCCAGCACCAGCACCTCCAGCTCCGTCACGAGAGCGGCCTCGCTGAAGAACCCACTCGCGAAGATGCTACGGCGAGAGAGTCTCCTGCCGACGAGCACCTCCAGCTCCAGTACCTCCAGCACCAGCACCTCCAGCACCAGCGCCTCCAGCACCTCCAGCTCCAGTACCTCCAGCACCAGCAGCTCTACTACCTCCAGCACCAATACCTCGTGCACCGGTAACTCCAGCACCAGTGCCTCCAGCACCAGCGCCTCCAGCACCTCCAGCTCCAGTACATCCAGCACCAGTAGCTCCAGCTCCATCATCAGAGCGGCCTCGTCGAAGAACCCACTCGCGAAGCTGCTGCGGCGAGAGAGTCTCCTGCCGACAAGACTACCGCTGTTGTCCACTCCCAGCACCTCCAGTTGGAGCACCCACTACTCCACCACCACTCTGGCTCTCAGCACCCCCAAAACCAGCACCCCCAGACTCAGCATCCCCAGAACCAGCACCTCCAGAGTCAGCACCCCCAGAGCCCACACCTCCAGTGTCACCACCCCCAGCAGCACCAGAGTCCACAACGACAGGCTGCCGAGGCGGTGAAGACGGCCGAGGCGGAAAACCAGGAGGGGTCTCCAAGCGCGGTGAGCGGCGAGTGGCCGCTGTGTCGTCAGCAGCGGGGTCACCCCCCTCAGCTGGGCAAGAGGTGTCAGAGGAGACCTCCAAAGGCTCAACCAAGGGGGGGTGGGTCAACCTGAGACACACTTGAGGGAGCAAGACCCCGTTTGGGAAGGGGGTCTACCGGGGGGGGACCTGGAACCAGGAAGAGAGGAGGGGGGGGGGGGGGGGGGGGGGGGGGAAGTGCTGTGGGGGTGGAGGCAGTAGAAGCCGACCGACTTGTCAAAGGTGACGTCCTGGGAGGACAGGACGCGACACGTGGCGGGGTGGTAAAACTGCCAACCAGGCGGGGTGGGAAAGCCAAGGAAGGCGCAGCGAACGGTGGGACAAGAGAGCTTGTCCGCGGTGGTATCGCGGACAAAGGCAAGCGAACCCCAAACCCGGAACGTCGACGCATCGCCAACCTCCCCCGTCCAACGAAGTGTAGGTCTAGGTCCATGGAGACACGGGGCCAGAGGTTGAGCTGATGCGCGGCGTATCGGACCGCAAACGGCCACAGAAAATGGGGAGTAGCCGCATGGATCATGGAGGTGCGAGCAACCTCCATGATCAAGCCAATGCGGCGCTCAACAATCCCATTATGCTGTGGAGAGGCCGGAAGCGTGAATGACTGGGCGATGCCCTCTCCACAACAAAAATCCTCAAGGAGGCGGGAGGAAAACCCACCACCTCGGTCAGAGTGCAGTCGCAGGACCGGGAGGTCCTGCTGGAACCAGGCACTCAGCTGGCGACGGACAGTGCGGATCCAAGGGATCAAGACACTGCGGACATCCTCCTTGCTCTGCAAGGGGAAGACCGTGGTGTAGCAAGTGTAGTCGTCAATAACCAGCAGAAAGTAGCGCTCTTGGCCCTGTCCAGTGACGCGGGCGGGGCCCCACACGTGCATGTGGAGAGTCTGCAGAGGAGCAGTTGTCGGGGGAAACGAGGAGGAGTGAGGAGCGGCGCGCTGCCGCCCATCGACACAGGGAAGGCAATGCGTTGCAGGCGAGCGCGGGAGCGGGGCCAGGGACCTGAGGAGGCCAGATACAAGGAGACAGGAGTGCATGACACGCAGACGGGGCAAGGAGGGGTGACCAAGACTGTGGTGCCAGAGGAGAGACGGGTGCGTAAGTAATCGACACGAGCAAGACGCAGCTAACTGGCCGAACGCAGCTACCTGTGCGGACTCAGTGGTCAGCGTGTACATGCCAGACCCGGGTCTCCGAGTGAACGTGGCGAGGTGGGTGCTAGTCCGTGAGTCCGTACAGATCGTCACAAGCTCACCCCCAAGAGTAGTGGTAGTGACCAACTGGTCCTGGAGGACAGTGTTACTCACCAAGTTCGTAGTGAACGAGGGGAGGTGGAGACTTGTGAGTGAGCCGGAAGGGGCTGCCGGACTCGGGAGAACGGTGGAGGCACGTGCAACGACTGGGCCCCTAGAGGGGTCAGTTAGAGTGACCGGGACATGTGTAGTGAGCGGTGTGACTGTGGTGCAATCGCGAAGCAGCGAGACGCGCCTGCGTCAAGAATGAAGGTGTGCAACGCCTCCGCAGGGGCTGCACCTGTGCTAGTAGGCTCACAGTCACCTAGACTAGTAGCCTCTACACTACCAGGGACGCTTCGCTAGGAAACCCACTCCCGTAGCTGCTGAGGCGAGAGGGTCTCCGGCTGACGCTGCTGCCGCTGCTGTCCACCCCCAGAACCTCCGCCTCCACCAGCGGCACCACCTGCAGGAGCACACGTACAGGTACCTACACTCGCCTCCTCGACCAGCTGCTGCACCTCCCTTAACAACGGACGGCGCTATCGAAGTGGCCGGTTGGCAGGAGAGAGGGACCTGTAGTGTCTAACCACAGCGTCGTAGAGAGTCTGGGCTAACGTCACCTAACAAAAGTGGGCCCTCTGGTAGACCGGCAGGTGAGCTCGGACGGCAAGCTGTGCGACAGCGTCGCGCTCCGTCCACCGTGTGTAGGCAAGGCTGTCTGTCCGGGACCGCCATTGCCCGTCCTTGTCAGCGTCAGCAGTAGGCGCAGTGGGAGTCGCGGGGGCCCGACGGGACCTCGACGTGTGCTCGAGCAGGGAGACTCTATCTATAATGAAACGCCGGAGATACATGCGGAGGTTCGTAAGCCACAACCCTAACTTGAAGGGGCGTCCGTCTGCGTCAACCGCTAAGACCGGGAGAGTGGCCACGACGGGCAGCGGCGCAAGGGCGGCAGTAGTAGTAGTGGTGGCGCTAGCAGGACTAAGGCGTGCTAAGGCGCTCAACGGGCTACTGAAGGAGCGCACTCTAGGGGCGCGTGACGGGCAGACAACGGGCAGCACTAGGGGCGCGCTCTAGAGGCACGCCACGGGCAGAAAACGGGCAGCATTAGGGCGCGCCACGGGCAGAAAACGGCCACGACCTAGGGGCGCACGACGGGCAGGAAAAACGACACGCCCTAGGGGTGCGCTACGGGCAGAAGCGGGACGCTCTAGGGGAGCTCGACGGGCAGCAACTGGACGCGCGCTAGGGGCGCACTATAGGCAGAAAACGGGCGCGCTCTAGGGGCGCTCGACAGCCAGAAATCCGCACGCGCGCTAGGGGCGCGCTACGGCCAGAAAACGGCGCGCTCTAGGGGCGGTCGACGGGAAGAAAACGGGCGCGTGATAGGGGCGCGCCACGGGCAGCGGAAGGTACGGCAGTAGGTTCAGACATCGAACCTAACCTAGCTCTGATACCATGTTAAGAATGACAGTATAGGGAATGATGTGACTAGCAAGGATTGGGGTACAAGTACTAACCCTAGAATGTGTTGTACCCCATATGGAGTGCCCCACTATAGCCTAACAAGCCGAATTGCAATTTGACAGCGCGCGATGCTCTGCAGGGGCGCATGCTGCTCTGCTGGGTGGCACGCTGCTTAAGGAGGGGTACGACTACAGAGCAGTGCAGCCTAGGCTAGGCAACGGACGGGGATCCGGATTGTCGAGTGTAGTCGTGGTTGGCACCACCGTGTCCATCCCGTAATTCCGAAAAACCGGGACGTGATTGGTCGTGCTGGATGGGGCGTTGTTGTACGCGAATTCCAGCATCGCGAGCAAATTTTCCCTGCGAGCAGGGTCGGGGCAGTTCGTGCGGATGAGCTGCTCCATCGTCTGATTGGTCCGCTCGTTTTGGCCGTCGGTTTGCGGGTGGCAGGCCGACAAGAGCAGTAGCTTCGTCACGTACTGCGCCCACGTCTCCTTCCAAAACTTCGAAGTGGACTTCGGGTCCCTGTCGCTGACGATCGCCGACAGCATGCCGTGCAGTCGCACACCGGTTGAGATGAAAAGGCGCGCAATTTCTTTGGCTGTGATGGTCGTGCGACATGGTGCAAAATGCGTCATTTTCGTGAGGCGATCGACGACGACGAGCACCGCGTCGTTGCCAGACGGGCCAGTGGGCAGCCCCGTGACAAAGTCCATGGTCACCTGTTTCCATGGTCGTTCGGGTGGCTCCAGGGGCTGCAGCAATCCAGCTGCCGTTGCCGTGTCGACTTCATTGCCTGGCACACTCTGCATGAGGTCACATAACGCTGCACGTCAGAAGATGCGTCCGGCCAATAATACTGACGGTGCAACATTTTCTAGGGTTTATCAACCCCGAAATGACCGGAGAGATTACAAGCATGGACCTCCTGGATGAGAAGTTCACGCAGCAGTCAGTAAGCAGGAACTCAAATTCGGGCAGTTCAGATTTTTAGGTAATAAATCCCCTTCGGCGTCGTCGCCTGCTGGTGATTCCCGATCGTGAAGAATGGATCTGTAGTGTAGCCGCGGGTGAATAGCCCCGTAAGTAGCGGGTTCGAATGGGTGATCGGTACCGCAGCGAATTGAACTATTGGGCGCGTAAGGGCGTCGACGATTATATTCGCCCGTTTCTTGTACGTGATGCAGTAGGTGAAATGGGATCGCATGGCCGATGGCAAAATCCGAGGCGTTGGTGATGACTGTGAGAGTACGACGGCTTATGCTGGATTTGCTAGCTTGCCTGGACTTTATTATGCTATTACTAGCTTGGGTTTTATTTAACATGCATAGATATGCTTGATTTCCTAGGTTAGGTGCATTCCTATATGTTATTATAGTTATAGCACCGAACCAGGTTACGTGTACCGAACTCAAGCCTTTTCGGTTGCCACCGAATTGCTTTCTACTGAGTTCGGGAAGGTTCTGTTCAGGACACTTCGCGACCCTCAGAACATCCGCGTAACACATGGGTATCTGGCCTTGTGTCGATAGTATATATAGCCTCGTGTTGTACCCAGGTGAATCATTCAATTCAAACTCTCTTTTCTGAGCTTGATCCTAGATCCTCACAATGACTTCGAACGTCGTAGATGGGTCGGCGATGCGCAGAACTGGAGGGGACACCAGAAAATTCTTCAGCTCCAGAAAAACCGCCTCAGCCTCCTCCCCATACACAAAATCCATGTCCTTGTGCAGCAGGTCGGTCAGCGGGCCGGTTATCCCCGCCATATTCGGGATAAACCGCCGAACATAATTCACGAAGCCCAGAAAACTTTGAAGCTCCGTAACATTAGTCGGAGATTTCCACTCCTAAAAGGTATATATCTTCGCTGGGTCTATTTGTATGCCGTCGCGGGCGATTACGTGCCCCAAAAACTCAAACCCTTGCTTAAAAAACTCGCACTTAGAACCCTTGGTGATGAGGCGGTTGTTGTGAAGGCGCTTAAACACTGCATCGAGGTCACGGAGGTGTTGGTCGCGCGTCCTGCTAAAAATCAGAATATCGTCCAAATCGGCGATCACACATTTGTCGAGAAGATCGCAAAACACCTGGTTCATGGTCAGTTGAAAAATTGAAGGCGCGTTTGTGAGGCTGAACGGCATCACCGTGAATTTGTAGCTTGCGTAGCGGGTTCGAAATGCGGTCTTGTAACAATCGTCGGTGGAAACCCGAATCTGGTGGTAACCGCCACGTAAGTCGATTTTCGAGAAGTAGCGAGCTCCGCGAAGTTGGTCGAGGAGGTCGTCAGTGTGTGGGATGGGATAGCGAGACTTGATGGTAACCCTGTTGAGCGCGCGATAGTCGATGCACATGCGAAGGTCGCCGTCCTTCTTCGGTGTGAACAGGATCGGAGCTGCGAAGGGGGATGTACTTGGTCTGATGAACCATTTCTCCAGCAGGCCATCGAGCTGGCTTCGCAATTCCTCGAGTTCGGGCTGAGTCAGCCGGCACTGCATACGAACAATCAGTTGTGCGCCAGGCTCCAACTGTATTTTGTGGTCCTAGGGGCGTTCGGGTGGTAGTCCAGGTGGCAGGTCGTCGGGAAAGATGTCGGGGTACTGTCGAATCAGCTCCGCTAAATCGGGCGGTACAGTTGCGCACAACTTCTTGATATACTTTCCGTCGGCGTCAAGTGCCAACTCGCGCAAACACACAAAGAACAGTTGCGCGCCTCGGTTGAAGTGGCCGAATGTAGTCCGGGGTCCATGTAGGCAATTTATTGATCCCCTCGTGCTTGCTGATGCTACACGATCCCGTCGTCCAGTCGATGATGGGGTTGTGTTTTTGCAAGCAATCACGTCCAGAAGCACGTCGCAGCCGTCCAGCGTCGTCGCGAGAAACTTCATACTGAAGCCAAAATCGTCGCCGCTCTCAATCCGCACCGTCCGCATTTCTTCCAGTATCGCCAGAGGCGTCCCATCCAAGAGGCGGGCGTCAATTTCGGGCAGATACGTGTCCAGTTGCAGCTTGCTTTATTTTGCTGTCGCCAATTTGAAGAGGCTTTGGCTAGCCCCGCCATCGACGAACATTAATATTTTTTTCTTCAACACCGTGCCAATGACCAGCACAGGGTGATTTACATGACTATCCCCGTTATTTAGCCGAGCGCGATTGATTGCATGAATCGGAACCACGACTCGGTGGGGATGGTGGGGTTCAGGCGAAAGAACACAGTCATGTCAGAGTTATATGACATAGCTACTGTAGGCTATAGTGGGGTAGCACATATGGGGTACAGTTGCCTAGGGTTTGCCTTTTGTACCCAACTTTCACTTAGTCATTTCATTCCTGTTTTCTTGATTCACATGGTATAGAGCGGGTTCCTACATGGGACCGTTCCTTCCTAAGGGCCCACCATAAGAATTTTTTTTTTTAGCTGCCCGCGCACATTGCGCCCTGCCCTAAAATTTTTTTTTAGCGGCCCCTACGCTGCCCCTACGCGGCCCCTACGCCGCCTCCCACGCGCCCCCTATGCGGCCCCTGGCGGCGCCCTGACGAGGCCCCTGCCGGCGCCCTATCGCGGCCCCTGACGCGCCCCCTGGTGGCGCCCTGACGCGGCCCTGACGCGGCCTGACGCGGCCCCTGGCGGCGCCCTGACGCGGCCCTGCCGCGGCCCCTGACGCGGCCCTGACGCGGCCTGCCGCGGCCCCTGCCGTGGCCCTGAAGCGGCCCCTGACGCGGCCCTGACGCGGCTCTGCCGCGGCCCTGACGCGGCCCTGACGCGGCCCTGCCGTGGCCCCTGGCGGCGCCCTGACGCGGCCCCTGACGCGGCGCCCTGACGCGGCCCCTGCCGCGGCCCTGACGCGGCCCTGCCGCGGCCCCTGACGCGGCCCTGACGCGGCCTGCTGCGGCCCCTGCCGCGGCCCTGAAGCGGCCCCTGACGCGGCCCTGACGCGGCTCTGCCGCGGCCCTGACGCGGCCCTGACGCGGCCCCTGACGCGGCCCCTGCCGCGGCCCCTTCCGCGGCCCTGACGCGGCCCTGCCGCGGCCCCTGGCGGCGCCCTGACGCGGCCCCTGACGCGGCGCCCTGACGCGGCCCTGCCGCGGCCCCTGACGCGGCCCCTGCCGCGGCCCCTGACGCGGCCCCTGACGCGGCCCCTGTCGCGGCCCCTGACGCGGCCCCGCCACCTACCTTTCCGGCCACGCCGCCTCCTCTCAGCGGCCCCGCCGCCTCCTCCCAGCGGCCCCGGACGCCGCCCTCTCAGCGGCCCCGCCGAGCCGCCCAGCAGCCTAGCCGCCCAGCAGCTGAGCCACCGAGCCGCCCAGCAGCCGAGCCGCCGAGCCGCCCAGCAGCCGAGCCGCCCAGCAGCAGAGCCGCCGAGCCGCCCAGCAGCCGAGCCGCTGAGCCGCCCAGCCGCCGAGCCGCCCAGCAGCCGAGCCGCCCAGCAGCCGAGTCGCCGAGCCGCCCTGCAGCCGAGCCGCCCGAGCCGCCCTGTCCGGTAAGAGCAGCGCCTCTCTCACAGCACTGCCCTCACCCCACTGTTTGCGCTGCTAGTCTACTGCTGTCATGGCTACCCCTAGTGTCCTCGCTTTTGACGCTGAGGGTCGGGCCATTGACTTTGACGTCTGGATAGATGACCTGCAGCTTTTCTTACAGTGCGATAGGGCAGACGGCCTCTCCCTCTTTGACCTCACTTCTGGTGCCTCTCCTGCCCCCGCCACTGATGCTGACGCAACTGTTCGCTCCCAGTGGGCCACGCGCGATGCTGCTGCACGTCTTGCTGTGCGTCGCCACCTACCTACCTCTGAGCGTGCGCACTTTAGCCAGTACAAGAGTGCTCAGACCTTGTACGACGCTGTAGTTGCACGCTACTCCTCCCCTGCCACTGCTGCACTGAGCCGCCTCATGCTACCGTACCTCTTCCCTGACCTTACTGCCTTTCCCACAGTCGCTGACCTCATTACGCACCTCCGCTCTAGTGACACTCGCTACCGCGCTGCGCTTCCTGCTGAGTTCTGCGCCAAGAACCCCCCCCCCATGTACATCACCCTCTACTACATAGTCACCCGGCTCCCTGACTCCCTTCGCGTAGTCAGGGACCACTTCCTCTCAGTTTGCCCCACCACTCTCACCGTTGACCTCCTCGAGAAGTCCCTCCTAGCAGCAGAGAAGAGCATAGTAGCTGTAGGAGCCTCTCGTGGTGACCCTCGCACCCCCATCTTTGAGGGGTGTTCCCCCTCCCCCCTTTTGCCCTCTGTTGCCTCTGCTGCTGCGGCCGACCTCGTTGGGCTTGAGTCGGTCGGTGCGGCGTCTACCCCTAGCGGGAGACGCCGCCCTGGCAAGGGCAAGGGGGGCAGGGGCGCTGGAGGAGCTAGCGGGGGCGGTGGAGGCGGCAGTCGAGGCGGTGGAGGAGGTGGGGGTGGCGGCGGGGGTGGTGGCGGGGGTGGAGGTGTCGGTGGCGGCAGTGGAGGCGGAGGCGGCAGCGGCAGTGGCGGAGGGAGCGGAGGTGGCGGCGGTGGAGGAGGAGGCGGCGGAGGAGGTGGAGCTGGTCGGGGTGGCGCTGCGCAGAGGGTCGGCTCCGGTGGTGGTCAGCGCCAGCAGCAGCAGCAGCACCAGCAGCGCACTCGTGACATCCCCTCCCCTCAGCAGCTCCGTGAGTGGTACACTGCACGCCAGAGGGGTGGGGGTACTGGTCCGTGCACCTACGTCCTCCGCACCGGCGACCGCGCGGGTGAGCAGTGCGGGGGTGCGCACTCCACCCAGCGCTGCTTTGGCCGCCTGACGAACGCTTGGCGTCACCAGTTCCCTGAGGCCACTGAGATCCCCCGCTGGGGTGAGCTGTCTAGGGCAGGTGTGGCTGTCTTTGACCTTGACTTTGATGCTATTCTTGCTGCCATGTATACTGTGACTATTAGTGATGAGGGTGACTGTTACCGGTGTTTTCCGCCCGACCCGGGCATTGAGACTGCTGCTCTAGGTACTGGTGAGGCTGCTGCTCTAGGTGCTAGCGAGGCTGCTGCTCTAGGTGCGTCTGCTCCCTCAGGTGCTGGTGAGTCTGCTCTCTCAGGTTCTGCGTCGGCTTTGGCCTCCCACACCTTCACCCTTGACTCGGGGGCTTCTCGCTCCTTCTTTCGAGACCGCACCACACTCACGCCGCTTAGCCGGCCAGTTGCAGTCTCTCTGGCAGACCCCTCTGGGGGTCCTGTCCTTGCTCACTTCTCCACTGTCCTCCCGTGTCCGGCGGCCCCCTCTGGCACCCTGTCTGGTCTTTACCTTCCCTCGTTCTCTACGAACTTGGTGAGTGGTGCTGACCTACAGGATGCGGGGGTTCACCAGTTCACTCCTGCGAGTCGGCGGGTGACCCACTGCACGGACGCTCGGACAGGCCGACACCTGGCCACGTTTACCCGTCGGCCGGGGTCGAGCCTGTACACCCTGACCACTGCGTCTCCTCCAGTCACTGCGTCTGGTCAGGTAGCTGCGTCGGGTCAGGTGTTTGCTGCAGCGTCCAGGTCTGGTCCTGAGTCTGCCCCCTGTTCGTGTCGCATCCTGTCTCACGAGACTCTCCTCTGGCACCACCGCCTTGGTCACCCCTCCCTGCTTCGTCTCCGAAGCATGGCCTCCCGTGTCCTTGTCTCTGGTCTTCCCCGGTCCCTCCCTCCCCTTCCTCCGGGGCCTGGCCCTACCTGCGTCCCCTGTGTCGAGGGGCGGCAGCGGGCTGCCCCTCACTCCTCCCAGTTTCCTCCGACAGAGGCCCCGCTGCAGACGCTTCACATGGACGTGTGGGGCCCGGCCCGCGTCCGTGGACAGGGTCACGAGCGCTACTTCCTGCTGGTGGTTGACGACTACTCGCGTTACACCACAGTCTTCCCCTTGCGCAGCAAGGGTGATGTCACTGAGGTGTTGATCGACTGGATCCGCGCAGCTCGTCTCCAGCTCAGGCAGAGCTTCGGCTCGGACTTTCCTGTTCAGCGTCTGCACTCTGACAGAGGTGGAGAGTTCTCCTCTGGCCTTCTGCGAGCCTACTGTCGTGCACGAGGCATCCGCCAGACCTTCACGCTTCCGGACTCTCCACAGCAAAATGGGATTGCTGAGCGCCGCATTGGCATGGTCATGGACGTCGCCCGTACGTCCATGATGCATGCGGCTGCCCCCCATTTTCTGTGGCCGTTTGCGGTTCGGTACGCGGCGCATCAGATCAACCTTCACCCCAGGGTCTCCATGCCGGAGACCTCCCCAGCTTTGCTGTGGACGGGGAAGGTTGGCGATGCGTCTGCGTTCCGTGTCTGGGGATCTCGGGCGTTTGTCCGCGACTTGTCTGCGGACAAGCTGTCCCCTCGTGCTGCTCCTTGCGTCTTCCTTGGCTTCCCCCCTGACGCGCCAGGGTGGCAGTTCTACCACCCCACCTCTCGCCGTGTCCTGTCCTCTTCCCCGACACGTTTGACGAGTCGGTCCCCTACTACCGCCTCTTCCCCTACCGCACTCCGTCCCTCCCCCCGCCACCGCTCTTCCTTGTCCCAGGTCCCCCCCGGTAGACCCCCTCCCCCCTCAGGGTCCTGCCCCTTCAGGTGTGTCCCAGGTAGACGCAGTCGAGCCTGTCGAGGTTACTGGTGACTCTGGTGCTGCTGAGGGTGCTGAGCCTGGGGGTGCTGACTCTGGGGGTGCTGAGCGTGTGGGTGCTACGCCTGGGGGTGCTGAGCCTGAGGGTGCTACTACTGGGGGGGCTGAGCCTGAGGGTGCTGAGCCTGGGGGTGCTACTACTGGGGGTGCTGAGCCTGGGGGTGCTGAGCCTGGGAGTGCTACGCCTGGGGGTGCTACGCCTGGAGGTGCTGAGCCTGGGGGTGCGGAGCCTGAGGGAGCTGGGCCTGCTCGTGTGGCGTCTGGCGGTGCTGAGCCTGGAGGTTCTCCGGGTGCTTCGTCTCGGCGGGAGCCACTCTCTCCACAGGAGCTGCGCGAGTGGTTTGCCCGGCGCTGGAGGTGTGTTGTTGGAGCTGGAGGTTCTTCGGCTGCTGAGGGTGCTGGTGCCGCGGGTCCCGGAGGTGCTCGTACTGGGAATACTGGAGCTGCTGGGCCTGCGGGTACGACTGGAGCTGGAGCTGCTGAGGGTGTTGGCGCTGAGGCTACTGCTGTCGGTCCTGGAGGCGGTCCTGCTGGGGGTGCTGGAGCTGGAGGTACTGCTGGCGCTGGTGCTGCCGCTGGGGGTACTGGTGCTGTCCCTGCTGTGTCTGGAGTCGCCACACGGCCTAGGCCGTACTTCGTTCCGCTCCTTCAGCAGGTTCTTGGTCTCCCGCCTTCTACTGGTCCTCCTCCTCCCTTAGAGTGTCCACAGCCTGTCCCGTCACAGTTACAGTTACAGCCGGCCTCCCCACTGCCCGCTCCTTCTCCCTACACTGGTCCTACTGGAGGTCTTGCTGAGCGTCGTGAGCCTGCGTCTCGCCCTGCGTCGCCTGTCCGTGCTGCTCGCACTAGTGCTCGTGGTTCGCGTCAGCGTCCTCCTCCTGTCCCTGGCACGCACCGGATGTCTCTGCGTCCGTCCACTGCTCCTCTGCGTGCCCCTTTGCCTTCTCCTCCTGCGTCCTCTCTTCCTGCTCTTCCTGACCCGGAGTCGGACTCTCTTCGTGCTGCCAGTCCTACTGTCACGCGTCTCCTTGCTACTGTTGTCACTGACCCTTCCTTTGAGTCCACCGCTGCGTCTGCCCTAGTTACTGAGCTCGTCGACTTTGTCGACTTTGCTGCTCGCTGTCGTCTAGACTACGCTGCTAGTCTTGTTGCTGAGTCTGAGTCTGTCTGTCCTCCGTCCGTCGGGGGTGAGTGTGCCCTTAGCACGGACGTCCTTGAGGACAGGTAGGAGGAGTTCCAGTGTTTGGCTGCTGCTTCACCTCATCTCGTGTCCGTACTGCTTACCCCTGAGGGAGACCCGGATGCACTTGACATCCCGACTCCGCGCTCTTACGCGGAGGCGATAGAGGGTCCCTACTCCTCTCAGTGGCAGGCAGCTATGGACGCAGAGATGGCTTCCTGGAAGTCCACAGGCACCTACGTTGAAGAGGTTCCCCCGCCTGGGGCGAACATCGTCAGTGGCATGTGGATTTTCAGGGTGAAGCGGCCGCCGGGTTCTCCGCCTGTCTTCAAGGCGCGTTACGTGGCTCGTGGCTTCAGTCAGCGGCAGGGAGTTGACTACTTTCAGACCTTCTCTCCCACCCCGAAGATGACCACTCTTCGGGTACTGCTGCACATAGCTGCTCACCGCGACTACGAGCTGCACTCTCTTGACTTCAGCACTGCTTTCTTGCAGGGCAGCCTGCACGAGGAGATCTGGCTGCGTCGCCCACCTGGCTTCACTGGGTCTTTTCCTCCTGGCACCCAGTGGAGCCTCCGGCAGCCAGTCTACGGTCTCCGCCAGGCACCGCGTGGGTGGCACGACACACTGAGGACTACACTTGCGGCTCTTGGGTTTGCTCCCTCTACTGCCGACCCGTCGCTGTTTCTGCGCACCGACACTTCTTTGCAGCCGTTCTACATCCTCGTGTACGTCGACGACTTGGTCTTTGCCACAGCTGACACTGCTGGACTCGCCCACGTGAAGTCCGAGCTGCAGAAGAGACACACGTGCACAGACCTGGGTGAACTGCGCAGCTACCTTGGCTTGCAGATCACCCGGGACAGAGCACGCCGCACCATTACCCTGACTCAGTCACACATGGTGCAGCAGGTCCTTCAGCGCTTCGGCTTCACGTACTCCTCGCCTCAGGCCACTCCTCTGCCTACTCGCCACTCGCTCTCAGCTCTGCCTTCGGATGAGTCCGTAGAGTCGAGTGGCCCGTACCCAGAGCTTGTTGGCTGCCTCATGTACCTGATGACCTGCACACGACCTGACCTTGCATACTCTCTTAGCATTCTTGCACGCTATGTTGCTCCTGGGAGACACAGACCGGAGCACATGGCTGCAGCGAAGAGGGTGTTGCGCTACTTGTGCAGTACGTCGGGCATGGGGCTTGTGCTTGGAGGGCAGAGTCCAGTGGTCCTCACTGGACACGCAGACGCTTCTTGGGCTGACGACCAGGCTACGCAGCGGTCGTCACAGGGTTACACCTTCAGCCTTGGTTCCGGCTCTGTTTCGTGGCGGGCTACTCGCTCGTCTTCTGTTCTCGGCTCCAGTTGTGAGGCTGAGATCTACGCCAGGGCCATGGCTGCACAGGAGCTTCGCTGGCTCACCTACCTGCTGACTGACCTCGGAGAGCCGCCTCGTTCTCCTCCAGTGCTCTACGTAGACAACAAGGCCATGCTGGCCTTGTGTCGAGAGCAGAGACTGGAGCACAGAACGAAGCACATTGCTCTTCGCTACTTCCTTGCTCGTGAGCTACAGCAGCGTGGTCAGCTGCGACTTGCGTACGTGGCCTCTGAGGCCAACACTGCTGATATCTTCACCAAGGCACTTGCGCCTTGTGATCATCAGCGCTTCTGTACTCAGCTGGGTCTTGTACCTACCTTGCCTCACTTGCTCACCTCTTGACCTTGTTTGTACTATTGCATATATATATATACTCCTGCTCTTGCTTGTCTAGCCTTATATATATATGTAATCCTGCATGTGAACTGGCCTTGTGGCCTTGAACTTGTGCTCGGAATGTGTGGTGACTTTGTGATCCACCCTGAGCTTGCTTTGCTTTGCTTGACTGGTCTTGTGACCCCTTGTTCTCCCCCACTTTGCCTATGGGGGTGTGTCAGAGTTATATGACATAGCTACTGTAGGCTATAGTGGGGTAGCACATATGGGGTACAGTTGCCTAGGGTTTGCCTTTTGTACCCAACTTTCACTTAGTCATTTCATTCCTGTTTTCTTGATTCACAAGTCAGTAAGGGGCCGGTCTGTTACTGACTCTTCCCTTTTCCCTGCTCTTTCCCGTCGCTCCACTTCACCGACGTTTTCTCGGGGCAGTCTCTGGACATGTGACCCGACTTCCCACACTTATAACACAACCCTGTAAAAGGGCGATCGGGTGCATGGATTCCCTTGATCGTGGCCCGCTGGGTATGTCAGCGAAAACGGTTTTCCTTCCGGGAACCTGCCCTCGCCCACTGCATCTGTGCATCCGTAGACTCTGCCAAATGTACAGCTTCGCGGAACTTAGTCGGGCGGCTTCGGCGGACCTCGTACTATATCTCGTATATAATGCCGCTGGTGTACTTATCCAATCGCTTCGGCTTCGCCGTGTCGTCCACTTGGTCGGCGAGTGCCGTAAATGACGCTATGTAGTCCTGAACAGAAGCCAACTGCGACCAGGCACGCAGCTTCATGCGAGCTTGCTCCGATGCGGATACGTGCTCAAAATAATCTCGCAAAGCTGTGCCCCACTCCTTCCACATGCGAATCTTGGTCACACCGTATATTGATGTTGCCACTTGATGAGCCGAAGTTGAGGTCCCGTCTGCCGCATGTGTCACACCTGTCGGAGTCCCTGTATCCAAGGTTCGTCGCCACCAGGGCGGGTCCTCGGAGAAGCAAAACAGCGTAATTAATATGCATGGCATCGTCGTCGACTCGTGCTGCAGTAAAGAAAATCTCCACGCCGAACCGCCACCCCTTAACTGTAGTCGCCTTGGTGGTAGGGTTGAATGGGGGCGGGCTCGCAAGTTTAATCTTGATTGTAGTAACTGCAAGTGCTGTTGGCGCTTGTGCTGCCGGCCTATCGCTCCTCGTCGCCGTCTGTGAGTTCGCCACTTGTTACGACGCCACCCACTCCATGGCTGGTGGTATCGACTTCTTCAATGGGTGACTCCTGGCGCACTTCACCTCGCGCCCGGCGTAGCTCGGCATTTTCTCCACGTAGATGCTCCACTTCCGTCGTTAATGTCTTCATGCTTTCCTGCATTTCTGCCATTTGCGCCATCATCTTGTTAACTGTTTCCTGGTCCATGAGTCACGCACTTTGTCTAG